>CANNZV010005009.1:0-32183 GCA_947561585.1 Caprella mutica | reverse complement strand
GGGGGGGCTGGACACTGCGCGCTGGCTGGCAGGCGCTCCGAACCCGTCGGGCAAAGGAACCATCCCGGCTTTGACACCGGGTGAACTGACGTGGTCCGCCACCGACATCGCCTATTACCTCGAAACCGGGTTTACACCGGATTTCGACAGCGTGGGCGGACACATGGCCGCCGTGGTTGACAACTTTTCGAAACTGCCTGCCGAGGATCGCGCGGCCGTTGCGGCCTATATCAAGGCGCTGGATGGGTAACGCGCCAAGGCGTTATCCCAGCGCAACGCCCTTGCGACCAGCCAGATCAGTAAAGAACTGCCACGCCACACGGCCCGACCGCGCGCCGCGTGTGGCCTGCCATTCAATGGCTTCGGCCCGCAACTCTTCGTCGGACACAGCAACGCCATAGGCATCGCAGTAGCCGCGGATCATCTCAAGATATTCGTCTTGCGTACAGGGGTGGAATCCCAGCCAAAGACCGAAACGATCCGACAACGACACCTTTTCCTCGACCGCCTCGGACGGGTTGATAGATGACGACCGTTCGTTTTCGATCATGTCGCGCGGCATCAGGTGACGGCGGTTGGACGTGGCATAAAACACCACATTGTCAGGCCGCCCTTCGACACCACCATCTAGAACCGCCTTCAGCGATTTGTAATGCTGGTCGTCATGACTGAACGACAAGTCATCGCAAAACAGCACAAAGCGTGCATCAGAATCGCGCAATAAGTTCAGCAGGCGGGCGACCGATGGCAGGTCTTCGCGTTGCAGTTCCACCAGCTTTATGTCCAATCCTTCGGACAGAACAGCGGCGTGCACCGCTTTGACAAGGCTGGATTTTCCCATCCCGCGCGCGCCCCACAACAACGCATTGTTGGCAGGCAGGCCACGGGCAAACTGCATGGTATTGGTCAAAAGCGTATCGCGCGACCGGTCCACCCCGATCAGCAGCGACAAATCCACCCGATTGACCTTTGGCACCGGCACCAGCCGGTCCGGAGACACGTGCCAGACAAACGCATTCGCCTGCGCGAAATCCGGGGCCTGCATAGGCGCCGGAGACATCCGCTCCAGCGCCGCAGCAATCCGTTCCATCGGATCAGACATTTGGGGATCGGTCACTTGCCGTCTCCGCGTTCCACCATACCGGGGTCATCTTCCTCGTCGTCGAATTCCTTCATCAAAGGATCGTCTTCGGTGTCCGGCTCTTCTTCGAACCACAGCCCCTGCTCTTTCAGGTCTTTTTCCCGCTTGGTTTCGACGCGACGCACAAGGAAAATCGACACTTCGTACAGGCCGTAGACGACGGTAAACAGGATCAGTTGCGTCACCACGTCGGGTGGAGTCACAAGCGCCGCCAAGATCAGAATTGCGATCATGGCGTATTTGCGCACATTGCCCAATCCTTCGGACGACACCAATCCGGCTTTGCCCATCAGGGTAAGAAGTACAGGCAATTGGAAACACATACCAAAAGCAAGGATAAAGACCAGCGAGGTTTGCAAGCTTTCGTTAACCTTTCCAAAAAACGTAATCTTAAGCCCGGTATCGGTTTGCGGCACAACGGCTGTAGGTTCCGCATCGACCGTCCCAGACAACAGGTTGGCAAACAAGGACGGCGCATCGGTGAACCCAAGGAAAAACGACATCGCCAGCGGGGTCACAACGAAATGTGCAAACGCTGCGCCAAGTAGGAACATCACGGGTGACGCAATGATAAACGGCAAAAACGCTGACTTTTCAGACTTGTAAAGACCGGGCGCAATGAACCGCCACAGCTGATGAGCAATCACCGGAAACGCCATGGCAAAACCAAAGACAAGACCAATGCGGAACAGCACAAACAGGTATTCCTGAGGGCTGGTGTATTGCAGCGTAGGTGCAGGATCACCCAGAGTGCGCAGGGTCTCTTCGATCGGGACAAGTAGGAACCGCAGAATATGCTCTGCAATAAAGTCACCGTTGATCGGAATGAACGTCACGAAAATGCCGATGATCAACGCGATCACCGACCGGATCAACCGCGTGCGCAGCTCGGCCAGATGTTCGATCAGCGGAGCTGAGCTGTCTTCCAGATCATCCTCTGTCGCGCTCATGCGTCATCCCCCTTGGGCGCCTTTTGGGCCGCGTCGTCCTTGAGCGCCGCTTCCATTTCCTCGACCTTGCGCAACTCGGCCTCGGCCTCGCGCGCCTTGCGCTCGGCGGCCTTGCGGGCGGCGTTGGCCTCGATCTTTTTGCGGGCCTCTTCACGTTCAGCGGCAAGTTTGCCGGTCTGGCTGTCAGGATCGATGTTCGTCATGGATTTGGCCGCATCCTTGACCCCGTCCATAGCGCTGCCAACCGGGTTGGTCGCGGTCCTGATCGTATTTTGGACGTCCTTGACCCCCGCCTGATCGGCGGCGTCATTCATCGCGCGGCTGAATTCGCGGGCCATGCCGCGCGCCTTGCCCATAAACTGCCCCGCCTTGCGAAACAGCACCGGCAGATCCTTGGGACCCACCACAATCAGCGCGACCACGCCAATGACCAAAAGCTCGGCAAACCCAAGATCGAACATGGATCAGACCTTGTCTTTTTCGTCCTCGGGCGTGACGTCCTTGGCCGCCTCTGCCTGTTGGTCTTCAAGCTCTTGCTTGCCTTCGTCGACGCCCTTTTTGAACGCGGTGATGCCTTTGCCCACTTCGCCCATCAGCGACGAAATTTTGCCACGGCCAAACAGCACCAGCACGACAACTGCGATCAACAGAAGGCCAGGAAGGCCGATGTTTCCGATACCCATGAGGTCTCTCCCTATGCGCGGCGCAGGCGCGCCGGTTTGAATTCCATCGACGCTATGTAAGGCCTGCGCCGCGCCAGCGAAAGGCGGAAAACTGCACCGCAGGACACTGTTTTTGTCATGAGGGTGTCAGTTGTCAGTATTTTGTCAGTATAAAGCGGAAAACGGAGGCCAAAGTGAGTCGCAAGGACAGGTTATACGCGTTGATGGAGCGGTTGCGGGATGGGCAATTGCACACCGCCGAAGCCATGGCGCAGGACCTAAGCGTGTCGGTGCGCACGATCTATCGCGATATGGACGTGCTGGCCGCTTCGGGTGTGCCTGTCGAGGGCGCGCGCGGGCACGGCTATACGGCGCAAGCAGCAGTTACGCTACCCCCCCTGAACCTGTCTGATGCCGAGCTTGAGGCACTACACCTCGCACTGGCCGTTCTGGGCGCGTCAGATGTCGAACAATCCAAAGCCGCGCGCACTTTGGCACAAAAGATCGACACGGTCCTGCCCGAAGACAGCGGTCCACGCCCTGCCCCCTTTGGGTTTGCCACTGATGCGTTTGCCAATGCGGCCCGCGGGTTCCAGCACATGCCGCAGGTACGCGCGGCGATCCGGGCGCGCCAAAAGCTTCGCATCACTTTGGAGGGCCACGCCCACGACATCCGCCCCTTGCACATTGATTACTGGGGCCGCGTGTGGACGTGCGTATGCTGGGATGAAACGGCGGGTGACTTTGCCAGCTTCGCGTTGGACAGGATCGAAGCGATCGCCCCCCTGCCCGGACTGTTCGTCAATGAACCCGGCAAGACGCTGGAAGACTGGCGCACACGCAAATCATAGCCGCTGCGTTTTACGCGCTGCTCTTATGGCTTCCTCTTGCCAGAAATATCCCGGGGGAGGCCGCAGGCCGGGGGCAGAGCCCCCAACCGCTTAACGTCTTGTCCCGTGCTGATCAGAGGGAAGCGTCGTAGATTTTGCCGATATTCGCACCAAGTGCGCCGTCAAAAGCTTCATCAGACTGTTGCTTGGACAGCCCTTCCGCCAGCGCGCGGCTGAACGAAGCGATCATCTTGGGCTGGCGTGCCAGACGTTCGCAGGCTTCGGCGGTGGAATAGCCACCCGAAAGCGCCACGACACGGATCATGCGCGGGTGGTCAGCCACATCGTCATAGAGCCCATCGACAGTCGGGATGGTCAGCTTGATCATCACCTCTTCGCCTTCGGGCAGTTGATCCAGTTGCGCCAGCACTTCGCGTTTCACAATCGCTTCGGCTTCGGCCTTGTCAGGGGCGTGAATGTTCACTTCGGGCTCAAGGATCGGGATCAGGCCCGCCGCGCGCACTTTTGCACCCAGATCGAACTGCTGCGCGACAATGGCCTTGATTCCGTCCTCATTGGCCGCATTGATGACCGAACGTTCCTTGGTGCCAAAGATGCCAAAGCCTTTGGCCTCCGCCAATGTCTCTTCCAGACCGGGAATAGGCTTAAGCATCTGAACGCCGTTTTCTTCAGCCTCCAGACCCTTGTCGATCTTCAAGAACGGAACAACACCGCGATCTTCCCACAGCAATTGCGCCGTGGGTTTTCCGTTGATTGTGCCGTTCATCGTGCGGTCAAACAAGATTGCACCAAGCACTTTGTCGCTGGTGAAATCGGGCGACAGGATGATGCGCGTGCGCATCGCGTGGATTTCGTCGAACATGGCGTCTTCGCCGTCGTACATATCTTCGGTCACGCCATAGAGTCCCAGCGCCTTTGGCGTCGAGCCGCCCGATTGATCAAGCGCTGCAATAAAGCCCTTGCCCTCTGCCATCTGTTTCATCTGTTGTGCGAAAGTGTCTGACATACCGTCCCTCATGCGCCGGAAATGGGTTTTGACAACCTCTTAACCCAGAGAGTTGGGCAGGAATAGGGTGCACAGGGAACGTTAACGCTAAAACTGCCAAAGCGTCTCAGCGCCGAGTGACGCGAAGCCAGATTCCGTCACGCGACCGCACCGTCAGATGCGCCTCAGGCACAGGATCACGGCCTTTGACTGTTTCGAACCGCAGGTCACGACACAGCAGGCCCAGCATGACCACCCCTTCGGCCATGGCAAATCCTGCGCCTGTGCACACGCGCGGTCCGGCCGAAAACGGCATATAGGCTTCGCGCCCGCATTTCTTGCCATTCTCGGTATGCCAGCGCGCCGGATCAAACCCATCTGGATTGTCCCAAAGCCGTTCATGGCGGTGCAGGTGCCACGGGCTAAGCACGATCTGCGAACCTTTGACGACATCCCTGTCGCGGAAACGCTCGGGGCAGGTGTTTTCGCGTACCATCATCGGCACTGGCGGATACAGCCGCAGCGTTTCGCGAAACACGTCGCGCGTGATGCGCAGTTTGCTCAGATCTGAAAAATCGCCCTGCAAGGCCTGCGCCTCTTGCGCCACCTTGTCCTGCCAGTCTGGATACAGCGCCATCAGGTACAGCGCCCAGCCCAGCGCGCTGGCGCTGGTTTCGTGCCCGGCTAGGAAAAAGATCGCCACCTGATCGACCATTTCCTCGGTGGTAAACGTCTCACCGGTTTCTGGGTCCACGGTGGTCATAATCTTGGTCGCAAGATCATCAGGCGCCGTCCCTGCCCTGATCTCGTCCATCCGGCGCGCCGTCAACTGCGTGATCAACGCACGAATACGCGCCGCCGCCGCTTTGGTGTCGCGCCTGAAAAACCGCGGAACCCAGCGCGGCACCGGCACAAAAGCCGCCAGATTCAGGATCGGCTGGCTGCGTTGATAGGCACGAAATTCGTGGAACACTTTGCTGGCAATCTCGTCCTCGATTGGGATCGAAAACAAGGTGCGAAAGATGACATCAGCCGCAGCATGGCTGGCCTCTTCCTCGATCTCGGCCACGGTGCCGTCCTGCGCCACCAACCTGTCGCGCGCCGCTTCGGCAGCGGCCCACATCGCGCCCCATGTTTCACGCAGCCGCCCGCCCTCAAACGCAGGGTCAATGATGCGTCGCTGCCGTTTCCATGTTTCCCCGTTTGTCAGAAAAACAGAATTGCCCAACAAAGGCCGCAGGCCTTCGCTAATCCGGTCCGATTTCGGAAACGCCATGGGTCGGATTTTCAGCACAGTTTCAATAAGTTCCGGCTGGTTTATCATGTATGATCTAAAGAACGGCGTTTTGAATTCCGCCATCCACGCACGATACAGGCGCGCAGGCTGCGCCGACAGGATATCGGCGCGGAACAGCTTGGCATAGCGCCAAAGCGACACCTTGTCAGGCCGCGCCTTGGGTTTGGGCGGTATCATGCGGCCACGCTCGTGTATTTTGACACGGCATGGTCAATTCGGCTGGCCGATGGGGGCCGACCTGCATACCGATCAGCCAACGACACGGGTCCGGCAGTGATCTGAAAATAGTCGTAGTCCAACGGCGCATCAAAAGCACAAAGGTACTGGAAATGCAGCCGGAAGAACTTCCAGCGCAGTTCCTTCCAGCGCGCAGGGCTGAGCGATTTGGTAAACTGCGCCGAAAACACCAACGGCCAACGCTTGTCCTCAGGCGCCACGCCCGACACCGCAACCGGATCACACAGCGCAAACGCGCAGCCGTCCCCTGGCGCCGTCACATCCACCCATGTCAGTTCTTTGCGCGCCGAAAGGTAGCGCAAATCCGCGCGCAACCGATGTGCATCGCGCAAAAACGACACCATCGGCACCACCTGCCCCAGGCTCAGAAACGCCAGCCGCTTGCCTTCGGGCACCCTGCCCGCCCGGATCAGATCGGACAGGATCGACACTGCCAAATGCGCCCCCGAAGAATGGCCAACCACCATAACCTCATCCACATCCGTTGCCAGCGCCTCGGCAATGATGTCACCAAACTCGGCCATCCGCGTCTCAAGCTCGGGCGGATTGGCGCCGCGATAACGCGCCGAATAGGCGTAGTCGTGCATCAGGTAATAGGCAAAAAACGTGCCGTCTTTCTTTTTGAACCAGGTCAGCAACGCCCAGCCAAGACCAAGCCCCACAGCCCCCGCCAAACCACGCATCCACAGTGCAGGCACAGCCCAGACAGCCGCCGCGTAAACGCCCCATGCCAAAAGCAATGCCAGAACAAGCTGACCCAAAAGCATCCCAATCGGATAAAGCGCCGCAATCACCGGCCCCTTGCGCAATCGCATCAGCCGCCACAGGGCCCCTGTTGCGATGTATTCCCACGCTGTACGTACAAGCTGCGCATAGGTCGCCGGGATCGAATTCGACATGCTGTCGCGCACGATATCCGACCAGACCAACACCTCGACATCGGCCTGTGTTTCCGCCCCGTCTATCGACGACACCACATGCCAGCCATACGGCCCGTCTGTCTTTTTCGGGCTCAGCGCAATCTCATAGCCAGAAATCCCCGCCTGCGCCGCACCTTCTTTGCGATACAGTTCGCGATACCTGCGTGGGTGAATCGGATCGTAGCCGGGAATGTAAAACACCCGGCGCGTCCTCACCTTTTGGATGGCCTGCTCGTTGCCCATATCCAGTGCCCGTTTTTCTCGCACCCTCATTTGCCAAGACGATAGCAAGCCTTTTCGACAAGAGTAAGGCATTTACCGTCCCGCCACCCGGTAAGCTGCTTCTTCTTGATCCAAATACTCAAAAGCAACATCTCAGCCCGGACAAGATAAGGCAAATGCGTCGCGCCCCCGCTGGCAGAAACCAAGCGCGCGGAAGCGCACAATTTGGCAACGGTCACAACCCGGTCAAGGTCAGCCAGATGGGGGCGTGGTCGGAATAGTCCCTGATCCATTTGTCGCGTTCAGGCCCTTCGGGGATCTCGGCCCAGCCACCGACCCAAACTTCATGTCCATTCTCTGGGGCTATGGCCAAGCTTTCATCCAGAAACACGTGGTCCAGATCGCTGTCAGGCAGGCTGGACTGTGACCCATTGGAAAACGTCGCATCATGGCTTTTCAGCCCGATCCGCATGTTGCGCCGCGCAAGGCGCTTTTTGTACCGGTCCAACTCGGCCTTGGCCGTCATGTCCCCGTCAGAATCGGTCACAACCAGCCCCATGGTGTTCAGGTCCCCCATGGCCACAAAGGCCGCACTTTCTTCGCCGCGGTGCTGTGCATGGCCATCCAGCGCCTTTTTCAGATCCCCAAGTTTTTCAAACATCGACGCCCGCAGCCCCCATCCCGGTGGTTCAGGCAGGCTTTTGAAATGGCCAAACAACAACGTCAGATGACGGCCTCCCGGACAATAGACCGTCACGGTTGGCGCCGGGCGCAAATAGATGTTGTTTTCCTTGAATTCGCCTTTCTGGGTAAAGAAAACGCGCAGATGTGGTTTGAAACCAATCAGGATTTCCTGTGTTTGATCGCCCTCTGTCATCAGAAACGAATAGTCCGGCATCCTGTCGGCCAATTGCCATGGACCATCGCTGCCCTCGACCTCAAGCACTGCAAAAATGTCAGGGTCGATGTTTTCAATCTCGGCCACCACCCGATCGACCCGCGCCGCCTGAACCGCAAATTTTTCGTTCCGGCTTAGGCTGCGCCAATCGGCAGGCGGTCCTTTGAAATGCTCTACATTCCAAGAAAGAATCTTAATATCCATTGAAAACGCTCCCATCAATCAAATGACAGGAGCTTATCACAGTTTCGCGCTATGCGGTAATTCTACCGCGCCAGTTTCGCCTCGCGTGCAGCGCGCAGGCGAGCAAAGTCATCACCTGCGTGATAAGATGATCGTGTCAGCGGCGTTGCCGACACCATCAAGAATCCCTTGCCGTAGGCTGCCTTTTCATAGGCCGCGAATTCGTCAGGCGTGACAAACCGGTCAACCCGGTGGTGTTTGGGCGTGGGTTGCAGGTATTGCCCGATGGTCAGGAAATCGATGTCAGCGGCGCGCATGTCATCCATGACCTGATTGACGGCCTGCTTGTCCTCGCCCAGCCCCACCATGATGCCCGATTTGGTAAAGATCGACGGATCGCGTTCTTTGACCCTTTGCAGCAGGCGCAGCGAATGGAAATAGCGCGCGCCGGGCCGCACCTCAGGGTACAGGCCCGGCACGGTTTCAAGGTTATGGTTGAACACATCCGGCTTGGCCGCGATCACAATGTCCAGAACATCGTCCGAACACTTCAGGAAATCCGGTGTCAGGATTTCAATGGTTGTGTCCGGCGACCGATGCCGCACGGCGCGGATGGTCTGCGCAAAATGCTCTGCACCGCCGTCTTCAAGATCGTCCCGGTCAACGCTGGTGATCACGACGTGGTTCAGCCCCAGTTTTTGCACCGCATCGGCCACCCTACCCGGTTCAAACGCATCCAGCGTGTCAGGCTTGCCGGTAGCAACGTTACAAAAGGTGCATCCGCGCGTGCAAATCTCGCCCATGATCATCATGGTCGCGTGACCTTGGTTCCAGCATTCCCCCGCGTTGGGACAGCCCGCCTCTTCGCACACTGTGACCAGCTTGTGTTCACGCATGATGCGACGGGTTTCGTTATATCCGGCCCCGCCGGGCGCCTTGACCCGGATCCAGGCAGGCTTCTTCGGCTGAGCGTTGTCAGGGCGATGCGCCTTTTCGGGATGGCGCTGATCGGGCAGTTTGAGGTCGCGCACAGTTTTTTCCCCGCGAATGTTTCGACGTTACGTCATTATTAAGGAATTGCAGGGGGAGTTACCAGTACGCAGTGCTGTCACGACAGCGGCGCATCCCCAAGTTTAACGAGTTCCCCCTGCACTTTTCCTGACAATGGTTAGATACACATTTCATATTAACTCTCTGTTTTTGATGCACAAAATTTCGCGACTGCCCCGAAAAACCTTTGATCTGCGCGGCTCCTTGCCCTGAACGCATGCGCGGATTGCACGCAGCGCAAGGGGTGGCTGGTTCACATGATGCGCAATTCTGAACGCGCTGTTGCCACCAAGGTTTCACCCACCGTCGCCAGCGTCGCGGATAGTTCGTCAAACCACCGCATCGGATGGCGTGTGGAACGCCTGACCAAGGCGATTTGGCGCGCGGGTTCTGGCGATGAAAACCGGCGAAGCAACATGTCCGGTGCGACGGCCTGTTCGGCGCGGGCGGCCATCTCGGGAATCAGTGTCAGACCGAACCCGGCTTCAACCAATCGCGCAAGCGTCGGAAGCGACGATGCACCCATGTTGATCCGTGCATGCCCACGCCCCCGGCCACATGCCGCCAAGGCCTGATCTGACAAACAGTGGCCATCCTCAAGCAGCAACAACTGGCTTTCGGCCAATCCATCAGGGCTGGGTGTGGTGCCAATTTCGGACAGGCGTGCAGCACTTCCTGCCAACAAAAACCGATCTTCGAACAACGGCACGGTTTCGACCGAGGGCAACGGCACCGGCAAGGCCATCACGCAGGCATCGATAGCCCCTTCGTTCAAAGCGTTCAGCAGACGGTCGGTCTTGGCCTCGGTCACCTGAACATCCAGCGATATGTCACTGGCCCGTAGGGCCGCCAATGCTTCGGGCAAAAGATAGGGCGCGATGGTGGGGATCACACCCAGCCGCAACACTCCGCCCAATCCGCTGTGACCGCGCGCCGTTTGTTCAAGCAAGGTGACATCGGCCAGCACCCGTTCCGCGACTTCCAAAACTTCGCGGCCCATAGGCGTCAGCAAGACACGGCGCGCCTGTCGTTCAACCAACGCTCCGCCCAATGCCTTTTCAAGTTCCTGAATTTGTACGGACAAGGCAGGCTGGCTGATATTGCGCACCTCAGCCGCGCGGCCAAACGTGCCTTGCTCGGCCAGCGCCTTGAAATACGACAGTTGTTTAAGCGTGATATTCATAGGCGTGGACTATCAAAAACCACGCCTACGGAAAACACCCCTTATACTTCCGCGTCATCCAACCATGTCTTCGCCCCGGCGTGTCAGTTCTTCATAACTGCGGCGAACACGTTGCAAGGCGATCCTTAAAACAACTTTGCCCGACCGTGCAGCCCAACCCAGATCCTTTTCCGTGGTTTCCAGCCCTTCCAACTGGCAGCAACACCGCAAGGCCACATCCCCCAACCCCGGACCAAGATCGCTGAGCACGACGTGAAGCCGCCGCTGCGCTCCTTTGGCCCCCAGCAAAGGCGCACTGGGCACCGGGCCTGAGGGGGTCGTCAGAAAGCGGGTCAGGTCAACCGTTTCATCCGCTTCGATCTGAGACAGTTCGAAATCTTCGCGCAACCGTTCGCCTGCCGCGACCAATTTGTCGCTGAGGAACGGGCGGCCATCTCTGTCCCGCCGACGAGCAAGTGAAATCAGCGGGCTTTCCGCAACCACATAGCGGTTCTTTTGCGCTTCGCGTTCTTGGTCCTCCATGGCCTGTTCAACGTCTAGGCTTGTGGCGAATCCGGCCTGCGCTTCGGCAAAGCCGCGCAGGCGGCTTTCTTGGGACGCCATCAGCTTGTTCAAGGCGGCGCGCCCAGAAGCGGTGATGCGGTAACGCGAAATGCGGCCCGGATCATCACAGGTGATCCATTCCTTTAGGGCCAGTGCCTCGGCTATTCCCGCATCGACAACAGCAGTGCGGGCGCTGCCCCCCTCGCCCAAATCGCGTACGACAACGGCCTTTTCCATCTCGGCGGCGACTGCCAGAACCGCGCCAGTTTCGCACAAGCGTCGCATGACGCGCCGCGCTTCGCGTTCAAACATCGCTTCGTCCGGCAGGGCCTGATCGGCGACCTGCGGTGCTGCGCTTTTGGTTTCGGGCGCGCGGCCTGCCTCGAGTTTTTGCAACACGGCGCCAATCAACGGGTCTTTGCGTTGCTCTTCTACGCGGCGCAGTTGCCGCATGATCGTCGAGGCATGACACCCTTTGTCCCGCGCAATTTGGCGGATGGACACGCCATTTTCCAGATGCGCCAGATACGCGCGCACGGCGTCCGGGACCCAGCGTGGCACCGGACTATGAGATGCAAAAGCTGGCCGGTTCATAGACATATGCATAAAGGATGCTCCCCATTTCAGCACACGAAATTATCCACAGGCACCAACCGGCAACCTAAACGTGTGTACGTTACAGGAAGGTTAAGACTTCCCTGCTATAGAGAGCCTAAACTTGATTTGAATAAGCGTATCTAAACCAATCGCACGCTGCGGGGGCGCAACACGCAACACGCCTATAGATTGCATATCGAAATTCGAAAACGCCAACATCTGGAACTTATCAACAGGCGTTTTCAGTAGCCGGATCAGCCGTTTTCCATCGGTGAATGCTGCTTGAACAAGGTTTCGCATACGCGTTCCGATGGCTCAAAAACGCATAACACCCCGACCAATACGGTCAGGGTGCCTTTTGTTTACGATGTAACTGTCAGCTTAGGTAAAGCTGTCGGGCATCGATGCTTTTTTCTGGGCAACGTAGCCTGCCAAGGCTTCTGCGATGGCAGGGTCCATTTGTGGTTGCTGATACGTGTCCAGAAGTTTTTGAACACGTGCCGTTGCAAGCGCAAACGTGTCGCGGCCGCCCTCTTCGGACCATGTTTCATACGGTTTGTAGTCAAGCAAATCGCTGCGCCAGAACGCCGATTTGAAATTGGCTTGCGTGTGCGCACAGCCCAGATAGTGCCCGCCCGGTCCCACTTCGCGGATCGCGTCCATGGCCTGAGCGTTTTCATCAATTTCAATGCCTTTGGCCAGATGGTGCAAGGTGCCCAACTGATCCGCATCCATCACGAACTTTTCGAACGATGACACCAAACCACCTTCGAGCCACCCGCACGCATGCAGCATAAAGTTCACGCCCGACAAAAGCCCAACGTTCAAGCTGTTCGCGGTTTCATAGGCAGCCTGCGCATCCGGTAGTTTGGATCCATTGAACGATCCCGACGACCGGTACGGCAGTCCTAGGCGGCGCGCGAGCTGGCCCGCGCCATAGGTGATGTGCGCGGCCTCGGGTGTACCAAAGGTCGGCGCCCCCGAATTCATGTCAATCGACGTTACAAACGTTCCAAAGATGACCGGCGCGCCGGCACGGATCAACTGGCTGTAGGCGACCCCGGCCAGAACTTCGGCCAGAACCTGCGTCAACGTCCCCGCCACGGACACGGGCGCCATGGCCCCGCCGACGATGAATGGCGATATGATGCAGGCTTGGTTCGCCTCAGAGTAGATTTCCATCGCTCCCATCATCACGTCATCGAACGTCAGCGGAGAGTTGATGTTAATCAGCGATGTCATGACGGTGTTGTCCGCCACAAAGTCTTTCCCGAACAGGATTTCGCACATTTCGACCGAATCACTTGCGCGGCTGGGTTCGGTGACCGACCCCATGAACGGCTTGTCCGACAGGGTCATGTGGGCATGCAGCATATCAAGGTGACGCTTGTTCACCGCCACGTCGGTCGGTTCGCACACGGTGCCCCCCGAATGGTGCAGCCATTTGGACATATAGCCCAGCTTCACGAATTTGCGGAAATCGTCCATCGTCGCATAGCGGCGCCCGGTTTCCGCGTCATGCACGAATGGCGGGCCATAGACCGGCGCCAACACAAGGTTTTTGCCGCCGATTTCCACATTGCGGGCGGGATTGCGGGCATGCTGGGTGAACTTGGACGGTGCCGTTTCACACAGCTTGCGGGCCAACCCACGTGGAATGCGAACACGTTCACCATCAATGTCAGCACCGGCCTCACGCCAGCGGTCCAAGGCAGCGGGGTTGTTTACGAAATTGACGCCGATCTCTTCGAGAACGGTTTCAGCGTTATATTCGATGATCTCAAGCGCTTCTTCGGTCAGCACCTCGAAATTGGGAATATTCCGCTCGATAAATCTTGCCGTTTCAACACTGACTGAGGTCCGCTCTGCACGCCGTGCGGCGCCGCCGCCTCCTCGTGCTCGTCTCCGTGCTGTCGCTTCCGCCATGGTCTATCCCTGAATAGCTATGAGAGCGCGCACCGCGCCCGATTGATTTGTTTTACCGCAAAGCCTTGGACACACCGTGGTGTGATTGCGGCGTATGGCGGGGAAAAGCGACATTGCCGGGGTTTACCGCCCGCCACCGGGCATGCATGATCTCCGACAGGGAGACGCGCCTAGGCGCGGCACAAGGGGGGACGCGGCCGCAGTGACGGACCAGCACGAACGCAAGGATTTCAGCTCGTCTGAAATGGGCGCTATCGCACACCTTTACCGGGGCGAAGTTTATCGCAGCACCATTTGGCGCACACGGTTGGACACCACAACAAACTGGGCCGTTGTCACGCTGGGCGTGGCTTTGTCGATTTCCTTCGCCTCGCCAGACGCGTCCCCTTTGCCGCTGGTTCTGGTGGGGGTGCTGATCGTCCTGTTCCTAATGTTAGAGGCCCGGCGCTATCGCTATTTCAATGTCTGGCGCGCGCGGGCACGCTGGATGGAAACGCATTTTTACGCCCCCCTGCTGCACGATGGCGATCTGCACATGGAAGAAAACTGGCAAAAGACACTGGCCGACGATTACATGCGCCCGCGTTATCACGTCCCGTTCATGGTGGCCGTTGGACGACGTATCCGGCGTAACTATCTGTGGATACTGCTGATTCAGTCGATGGCCTTTGCTGGAAAACTGGCGGTGCACCCCACCGCCGTCACCTCATGGGACGAAGCGTTCCGTCGCGCGGACGTCGGGCCCCTACCCGGCGAATTCATCGTTGGATTCGGTTTGTTCTACGTCGCAACTTGGGTCGGCATCGCCATCTGGAGCGATCGCGCCGATCAGCGCCGCGGCAAGGCGCGCGGAACCGAACAATCCAATTCAATGGGCTGAGAAAAGCGCCCAGAACTCAACCAAAGCGCGTTTGTCAAACTTTCACCTCAATCATGCCCGACAAAGGCCGAGGGCCTTTTGGGAAGTTTGATATGGCATTTACAAAACTCAAGATTGGCTTGGCTATCGCGGCCACCGCATTCCTCCTTTTTCTTGCGCCGCCTGTATCTGCGGATTTTGACGGAACGAATGAAAGCAATAACAGCTATTATGGTTGGATTGATAGCGTTACACCTGATGGGTCCGTAATCGTTCGGCCAAGAGAACCTCGTGTTTATGATCATGTCAGGCTGAGCACTCTCAGGCAACGTGGCGTCTTTGGTTTTAGCGATGAAATGATCGAAGAGCTTGTGGATCGCGAAGTTGGCTGCACGCTTCATATGGAGCACGAAGGCGTCAAGTACGCGGTCTGCAAACTTACTGTGCCTGGAAAGGTATTGCCGGATGGTTTTATAATGCCTGCATCCGTTGATCTGTTTGGTTGGGTGAAGGAACGTGATCCGGATTTGGTGGGCTGCCCGGAGGCAGAAAGAAAAGCGTTCCGGTCAGCTGGCCGGCATGAATGTAATTTTCGGGAGTGACGTATGAAAATTGCAAATTCATTTCTCAGACGCACTACAATTCCTTTGACTGCCGCATTCCATCTCTTTCTTGCGCCGCCAGTATTTGCGGATTTTTTTTGGAACGAACGACGGAACTGAAAGAAACAGAAACTATTATGGTTGGATTGATAGCGTTACACCTGATGGGTACGTAATCGTTCGGCCAAGAGAACCTCGTGTTTATGATCATGTCAGGCTGAGCACTCTCAGGCAAAGAGGGGTCTTTGGTTTTAGCGATGATATGATCGAAGAACTTGTAGATCGCGAAGTTGCGTGCAGGATGGAATTGCAGCACGAAGGCGTGAAGTACGCCGTCTGCAAACTTATTGAGCCTGGCGAGGTATTGTCAAATGGAACTTCGATTTCTAAAAATATTGATGTGTATGGCTGGGTGCAGGAACGAGATCCGGATTTGGTCGGCTGCCCGGAGTCAGAAAAAAAGCGTTCGAATCTGCTGAAATGCTGGAATGTTTAGTTAGGGAGTGACGTATGAAAATTGCAAATTCAATTCTCAGACGCACTACAATTCCTTTGACTGCCGCATTCCATCTCTTTCTTGCGCCGCCTGTATCTGCGGATTTTTTTGGAACGAACGACGGCACTGAAGTCCGAAGTCACCGTGGTTGGATTGATAGCGTTACATCTGATGGGTTCGTAATCCTTCGGCCAAGAGAACCTCGTGTTTATGATTATGCCTGGCTGCGCACTGTCAGGCAACGAGGCGTCTTTGGTTTTAGCGATGATATGATCGAAGAACTTGTGGATCGCAAAGTTGCGTGCAGGATGGAATTGCAGCACGAAGGCGTGAAGTACGCGGTCTGCAAACTTATTGTGCCTGGAGAGGTACTGTCGAATGGAACTTCGATTTCTCAAAATATTAATCTGTATGGCTGGGTGCAGGAACGTGATCCGGATTTGGTTGGCTGTCCAGAGCCGGAAACAAAAGCGTTCCAATCCGCTGGTATGATGGATTGTATACCTAGGAAATAGCGGCCCTATGCCTTCAAACGCCATCCCTCCTGTTTCGGCAAAAACAGCTCAACCGCCGCTGTGGCGATGACGTGGCCGCTGCCATAGCTGTCATCCGCCACGTCCAGCCCGCCTTTGACAACGATCACCTCGACACCCTCGTGTGGCAGCACGGCGGCCACGGCGCCCGTGTCCACCTGAGACGGCTCTTGCACCCCAACCGTCACCCGCACCCGGCGGTCAGCCGCCGGAATGTCGAGGCTGCGCAGGATCGGCATGGATGAATGGTGCAGCGCATCATCAACCGCGCGTTTCGCCGCCTTGGTATAGTCCCCCGCCGTGCAGGTCCACGCCCATGCCCATTTCGACAATCAACCGCTGATCGTTCATGCCTGAGGCTCCATATCGAAAGGACACCGAAATTGCCGCGTTGGCAACGATCGTCGGATTGCCCGTACCTTCGGGGCGCGGAATGTCCAAACCGCCCTGCACCACCGTCACTGACGCCTGCCCATAGGGAAACACCGCCTGCAATGCTTCGATATCCACAGCGTCGGGGTTTTGCACGCCGACTTGCACGTCCAACCGCATGTCCGCCTTGTCAAAGCCAAACAGTTCGGCCGCATTGATGGAATTGCGCCACAGTGCATTGCTGAGTGCGCGTTTGGCGGCTTCGGTATAGTCGCCCCCGCCGCAGGGATGTGCCCATCCCGAATTCGGTGATCAATCGCATCTTAAGCCCCCAACGATTCCCCTTAGGGGTAGCAAACGCCCCGGCGATTGGCCACGCCTGTGAAGTCTCTTGCGCCCGCCCGCACATGGCCGTATTTCGCTGCCATGACACACGCCCAGCATGACCGCCTCCTCATTATCGACTTTGGCTCTCAGGTGACGCAGCTGATCGCGCGCCGTCTGCGCGAGCTTAGCGTCTATTGCGAAATTCACCCTTACCAGAGCGTGACCTATGGACATGGTCAGGCAGATGGCGCCCAAGGCGATCATCTTTTCCGGTGGGCCAGACAGCGTGACTCGCGACGGCAGCCCACGCGCGCCGCAAGAGATTTTCGACTACGGCGTGCCGATTCTTGGCATCTGTTATGGTCAGCAGGTCATGATGACCCAATTGGGCGGACGTGTAGAATCGGGCCACGGCACCGCTGAATTTGGCCGCGCCTATGTGGACCCCAAGGCAGGGCTGGACTTGCTGGACGGCTGGTTCACCGAAGGCCGCGAACAGGTCTGGATGAGCCACGGCGACCACGTTGCCGAAATCGCTCCGGGGTTTGAGGTCTACGGCACCTCGCCCGGTGCGCCTTTTGCCATCACAGCCGACGCCTCGCGCCAGTTCTATGCCGTGCAGTTCCACCCCGAGGTGCACCACACCCCGCGCGGCGCGAAACTGTACGAAAACTTTGTCAAATTGGCCGGGTTCAAAGGCGATTGGACCATGGGCGCCTACCGTGAAGAGGCGATTGCCAAGATTCGCGAACAGGTGGGCGACGCCAAGGTCATCTGCGGTCTGTCGGGTGGTGTTGATTCCTCGGTCGCTGCGGCGCTGATCCACGAAGCTGTGGGCGATCAGTTGACCTGTGTCTTTGTGGACCATGGTTTGCTGCGCCTGAACGAAGCCGAAGAGGTCGTGGAAATGTTCCGCGACCATATGAACCTGCAAGTGATCCACGCGCAGGAACAGGACCTGTTCCTTGACGCGCTCGAAGGCGTCAGCGACCCCCGAGGTGAAACGCAAGACAATCGGCAAGCTTTTTCATCGACGTGTTCCAGAAATATGCCGACTGCATCGACGGCGCGCGGTTCCTTGCCCAAGGCACGCTATACCCCGACGTGATCGAAAGCGTCAGCTTTTCGGGCGGACCATCGGTGACAATCAAATCGCACCACAATGTCGGTGGCCTGCCTGAAAAGATGGGCCTGAAACTTGTTGAAACCACTGCGCGAACTGTTCAAGGACGAGGTCCGCGCTTTGGGCCGCGAACTGGGTCTTCCCGCCCATTTCATCGGTCGCCACCCCCTTCCCCGGACCGGGTCTGGCCATCCGCTGCCCCGGCGAGATTACCCGCGAAAAGCTGGATATCCTGCGCAAGGCTGATGCCGTCTATATCGACCAGATCCGCAAGCATGGGCTTTATGACGAAATCTGGCAGGCCCTTTGCCGCGATCCTCCCGATGCGCACCGTTGGTGTGATGGGCGACGGGCGCACCTATGATTACGCAGTGGGCCTTCGCGCCGTGACGTCCGTGGACGGGATGACAGCGGATTACTACCCGTACAGCCACGATTTCCTTGGCGAAACCTCGACCCGCATCATCAACGAGGTCAAAGGCGTGAACCGTGTGTTCTATGACTGCACATCAAAACCGCCCGGGACAATCGAACTGGAATAAGCCGCAAGCAGGCCCAAACACCATGACCCGCATTTAGCAACACACCGACGCCCGAACGTCTGGCTGCCATTGCACAGAAAGACCCCAGGTTATGACAGTACACCTGTCCGGCACAATGATCTGCACACCAGACCGCCTGACCGAGGTCCGCGCGGCGCTGCCCAAACATATCGCACTGACCCGTGCAGAACCGGGATGTCTGGCGTTCAACGTGACCGAAGACAGCAATACTCCGGGCCTGTTCCACGTGTCAGAGGAATTCACCGACCCGCGCGGCCTTCGATGCCCATCAGGCGCGGGCCAGTGGTTCGGACTGGGCGCGCGTCACAAATGGCTTGCCGCGCGACTACAAAATCACCTGACGTTCTGCTTCCAATTGCCCAAAAAATCTCGGGGAGCGCGAGGGGCTAGCCCCTCGCAAATTCCGGCCAATCACAGTTAGGCCTTCTGCATCGCCTGAAACGAGACAGCGTCTTCACCGTCTCAACCTGACCAACAATCCTCGGTTGGCTCATAACCATTGTGCAGATTATGAATTTGCCTCTTGCCAAATTTCATGAAAAACGCAGCCCAAACGCGTAAAGATGGCCGACGCACTGACCAAAATGCTTGCCTCCCGTGACTGGATTCTGGCCGATGGTGCCACCGGCACCAACCTTTTCAACATGGGCCTGCAATCGGGTGACGCCCCCGAGTTCTGGAACGAAGACGAACCCGACAAAATTCGCGCGCTCTATCGCGGCGCTGTCGACGCAGGATCGGACCTGTTTCTGACCAACTCATTTGGTGCCAACGCGTCGCGCCTGAAACTGCATGATGCGGGCCACCGGGCCTATGAGCTGTCCAAACTGGCCGCAGAACTGGGACGCGAAGTTGCGGATGCGTCGGGTCGTGAGGTGATCGTTGCAGGCTCGGTCGGCCCCACCGGCGAAATCATGGGCGCGGCGGGCACATTGGGCCATGCAAGCGCGGTTGAAATGTTCGAGGAAACAGCCAAGGGTCTGATGGACGGCGGGGCAGACGTTGTGTGGGTCGAAACCATTTCCTCGCCCGAAGAATACCTTGCCGCTGCCGAGGCGTTTGGCAATGTCGGCGCACCTTGGTGCGGCACCATGAGCTTTGACACCGCCGGACGCACCATGATGGGTGTGACATCGGCAGACATGGTCACCCTTGTCGAAGGCTTGCCCAATCCGCCAATCGGATTCGGTGCCAACTGCGGTGTTGGCGCGTCGGACCTGTTGCGCACCGTTCTGGGCTTTGCGGCGCAAGGCACCGAACGCCCGATCATTGCCAAGGGCAACGCAGGTATCCCCAAGTATCATGACGGTCACATCCACTATGACGGCACTCCTGAATTGATGGGGGATTACGCGGTGCTGGCGCGCGATTGCGGCGCCCGCATCATCGGCGGATGCTGTGGCACGATGCCAGTGCACCTCAAAGCGATGCGCGAGGCGCTGGAAACCCGCCCAACAGGCGCACGCCCGACGTTGGAACAAATCTCTGCTGCACTCGGCGGATTTTCGTCGGCCAGTGATGGCACTGGCGATGATGCGGGCCCTTCACGCGAACGCAAAAGCCGCCGCCGTCGCAGTTAACCAATTGCTCTGAATACAGAAAGGTGCCCCGCAGGATGTCTGCGGGCCTTCAAGTCATGCGATCAGAACAACGACAATTGATCCCCAATTCTGGGTGGCGGTCTGAACAGATCACACCTAAGAGACGGCGTTTTGCGGTCCAACCCATAGGCCCGCACGGCACGCGCAAACCGTTGCGCCAAAAGGGCGGCATATGGCCCCTCACCTCGCATGCGAAGGCCCCAGCGGGCGGAATAGTCCTGACCGCCGTGCATCGCCCGCAGGTGCCCCATGATACGCGCGGCGCGGTTCGGGTAGTGCTCAACCAGCCAGTCCTGCCAAAGCTCCGAAACCTCCAGCGGCAAACGCAGCATGATCCAGCTGGCCGCATCCGCGCCTGCCTCGGCCCCCGCCTTCAGAATGGCCTCCAGTTCCGGGTCGGTCAGCGCTGGGATCATCGGCGAGGCCATAATCCGCACAGGCACCCCGGCATCTGTCAATCGCTTGATCGTCGCCAATCGGCGGGCGGGCGACGGACAGCGGGGTTCCATCCGGCGGGCCAAATCGCGGTCCAGCGTCGTAACAGACACCCCAACACGCGCCAACCCGCGCGCAGCCATATCCGACAGAATATCGATATCGCGTTCGATCAAAGCCCCCTTGGTGACAATCGCCACTGGATGAGCAAAGGCGCGCAACACCTCAAGACAGGCCCGCATAATCCCACGATCCCGTTCGATCGGCTGGTACGGATCGGTGTTCGTGCCAATGGCAATAGGTGCCACTTTGTACCTCTTTGCGCGCAGTTCATGGGCCAGCACTTCGGGCGCATTTGGACGGGCAATCAGACGGGTTTCAAAATCCAGCCCCGGAGACAGCCCAAGATAGGCATGGGTCGGGCGCGCAAAACAGTAAATGCACCCGTGTTCGCAGCCGCGGTAAGGGTTGATGCTGCGATCAAACGGCAGGTCGGGCGAGCGGACATAGTTGATCATGCTGCGCGGACGTTCATCCGTCACGACGGTCCGCGCAACTGCCCGGTCTTCTGGAATGTCCCAGCCATCGGGTTCATCCACCTTGAAAAACCGCTCATACCGACCGCAATCACGGCTTTGCGCACCACGACCGGGGCGCATGTCTTGGGGAACGGGGCGGAATGCATTGCTCATACCTCCACAATAGAACACAACAAGAACATCCTCAAGTTTTCACATTTCCGCCCTTCGCAGGTCGGAACACGTTGACACGATGTCGCAATCCACCATTTGCCTCGCAGTCAAAATGTGGATTAGTCATCAAAATCCTGCCCCTCTGCGGGCCCAAGTCCAGGAATGAACAGCATGTCTGAAGAAGAAGACGACATCATCCTCTCGGAACTCGACGACGAGGAACTGGTCCAACA
The DNA here is from genome assembly GCA_947561585.1 of Caprella mutica. NCBI lineage: Eukaryota > Metazoa > Arthropoda > Malacostraca > Amphipoda > Caprellidae > Caprella > Caprella mutica. Next base: position 10,702 of record CANNZV010005009.1, on the reverse strand, counting down.
GATGTGGGACGACCTTTATGACGGTCTCAAGGAAGAGATCGAAGAAGGTGTGAACATCTTGCTTGAACGCGGTTGGGCCCCGTACAAAATTCTGACCGAAGCGCTGGTTGGGGGTATGACCGTTGTTGGACAGGATTTCCGCGACGGTATCCTGTTCGTTCCGGAGGTCCTGCTGGCCGCCAACGCGATGAAGGGCGGCATGTTCATCCTCAAGCCGCTGCTGGCCGAGACCGGCGCCCCTCGGCAGGGCAAGATGGTCATTGGCACCGTCAAGGGCGACATCCACGACATCGGCAAGAACCTTGTATCGATGATGATGGAAGGCGCAGGCTTTGAAGTGGTTGATCTGGGCATCAACAACCCGGTCGAAAACTACCTTGAGGCCATTAAAGCCGAAGAAGCAGACATTCTGGGCATGTCCGCCCTGCTGACCACCACCATGCCCTATATGAAGGTGGTGATTGACACGATGGTCGAACAGGGCATCCGCGACGACTATATCGTTCTGGTCGGCGGCGCGCCGCTTAACGAAGAGTTTGGCAAAGCCATCGGCGCTGACGCCTACTGCCGCGACGCGGCCGTGGCCGTCGAAACCGCCAAGGACTACATCGCACGCAAACACAACCAAATGGCAGGCTGATAACTCTGCTTGTGACGAATTTCAAAGCCCCGGCCCTGCGCCGGGGTTTTTGCATTTTGTTGCAACGACACGATTTTCCAATTCTCAAAACCCAAGGGCCGCTCTGAGCCCGCTTTGACTGATGCTGCGCTTTGAACTAATGGCAGCTATTCAAACTGTGATCGAAATCAAAAACACTTAACGGAGAACCAACTGACAGCCTTGGAACACGACTTGCTCGCCTGCGTCGAGCGGTTGGTGACGGCCTCAGAGGCCTCCGCGAAGGATTTGACCGCCTTGGAGACACGCTCGACCGGCAGGATCGAGAGGGAACTGGCTGGGTTGAAAGATTGCGTGACCTTGCTCATTCGTTCACAAGCCGCATCCATGAAGGCCTTGAGCGGATTGCTGAACGACGAGGCGAACTACAAGACGCTGGACGAGAACTTGCAGCAGAGCTTGACCTTAGCGAAAGCCGCCGCCGAGAGATTGAGGGACAGCTAGACAGCCAGGAGGCGCATGCGGAGCGGGGGGTGAGGCATTAGAAGTTTGGAGTTCTTCAGGTTTGATGCACGCAATTACTTCAACGAAGGAGTGCGTTCTTCGTGCTGGGAATGAGGAAACTTTGCTCCGCAGCAATGCAGGAAGACATCGGCAACCAAGACCTAAATCCTCAAGCTAAGGCAATTGCTGCGAAATTGATTCCTCAGCCACTTCACGCTGGCTTTATCAAGCAGCGTCTCCCAAGGTATCTATATACTCCCCGCTTGATCCGAAAACTTCAAACCCAGCTTCTTCAAGCCGAGTTCTAATGGTTTCTCTGAGTTCTTCTTGATTGACTTTTTTAAGTTTTCCTGCCGGATCAACAATCATTCTTTTGTCGAGTGTCTTGGTTTTGTTGGTCAAAGCTGTAGGCAAATTCGATCTCTTAAGGATGTTTGGGTCCACATAGAGATTTCCGAGAATTACTTTGGATATTCCGGTGGCGTTGGCTGCGGCAATGATCTTAGGCAACGCGGCTTCTGTTGCACCGGGTACGAGGGGGCGAAGGTATATGGAGAGATCAGTGTTCTGTTCCTGAAGCGGTCGTAGCTCGAGCAGCCGTTGCTCCAAGTTCTTACTCAAGGGGTCAGCGGCCATGTCCTGATCGAAATGGGCTATGGAGGTGCTGACCGCGAGATTTGGGTGGTTTTGAATTGCAGCTCTAACATTCTCTCGTGGAGCAAGTCGGGTCGCTATGTGAACGGGGTTAGACTTTGAGAGGTGCGCAATCTGTTCCAGAAACGCTCTCATTGCCCTCGAATTCTTTGGAAGGAAAGGATCTGTCATGCCACCCACCATAATCTTTGTGCCATGCTTTCCAGGCTCGAAATTTCCATCCCTGTAGAGCGACTGTGCAAGCGCATATCCGAACAATTCCTGGTCCTTGTATGCGGTCTCGGCAACCTCGTCCTGCAACGATGGAACATAACAAAACTGGCAGCCGAGGTCGCACGACAACCGCAAACTAACTACAACTCTAGTTTTGTCTTCGGACCAATGCAGGTGTTGCCCTAAATTCAACGATTCTAGCGGTGTCGAAGACGCCAGCGCTGCAATCTCGCCCTCTACAAATGACACTACTTTTTCTCCCGCTGCGCCAAGGTTTAGGCCAATGACTGGTGATCGACCATGTTGAGACTGATCACCCATCTGGTAGGGCGAAAACACGAACATCTTGGCTCCTTTCGACTGAGTGGCACAGTACATATACGACGGAATTTTGTCGAGAAAATGAACGTCAAGCCCTGAGTCGGCAAACTCCAGCGCACAGTGCAAGACCTTAGTTCGAATTTCGGTTTTTCGTGTTACTTGGGTCCCATACGCATCCGAGGCTTGATGAGGATGAGTCAAGTATACCCTAAGCTTTGTCGAACGATTGGCTTCAACGAAGGTACTGAGGTTGGACTTCAGCCACTCCGCAGACCAGTATGCAGCCGTTACCTGAGCGGTCTCCGCACCGGCAAATGTTTCTTTCCAATCGATGTCATAATAGCTTTCTTCGAAATACTGAACCGAACGGATGGACAAAAGACTCTCGACCCGCTCTGTGAAGAGATCGCCCATCGATTGGAAGAACTTCGCTTGTTCTTCTTCGCCACGCCTGCGCTGAACAAAATCGTAGATTGCCTTGACGCACACGTAAGCAAGTGACGCTGAGAGTAGATTTATGATAATGCCGCGGGCTAAAGTTGACCAAGGGTGGGTTTGATTCCAGTAGGCATCCCAGCCCTCCAGAGACTTTGCAAACTCTGATGACCAAAAATCGAAGCCAACGTATGCAATTAGGAATACAACGCTGAAAACTACGGCGAGAACGTACCAAAACCGCATTCAATATTCCCGAGAAAAAGCCCCACTTATCCAACCTTCATTCCTTCCCATGGACCGTTATAGATAACTCGCCACTCTCATCTAGGCGGCCTTTGCCCCATAAAGCCATGAAAGAATTCAAAAATCGACATTTGGCGCATCTCGTTGAATTTGTACCTTGAGCTCGATGGGCAAATTCCCTGCGTGGTTGAGGCCTCTAAGGCGCAGGAACTGTTCCGCCCTAACGGCACCAATCTCAGTTAAGCTGCATATAGCGGCTCAATATCAGACACGTCGATTTCTTTGGCGGCCAGCGCCATGTCATAGTTCGTCTGCAGGTTCACCCAGTAGGCCGGGGTCGTGTTGAACACGCGAGCAAGGCGCAGCGCTGTGTCGGGCGTGATCCCTGTCGTGCCCTTGATCAACCGCTCGATCCGCGTCCGAGGCACGCCCAGACGCCGCGCAAACGCGATGGCTCCCATCTCCAGGGGATCGAGGTAAAGCTCTTTCAGGACTTCACCGGGGTGCATCGGGTCTTCAAGCAAGCTCATCAGCGAATCCTCTCAATGGTAGTCCACAATCTCGACATTGGCGGGGCCGTTTGGCGTCCAGACAAAGCAGATGCGCCATTGCCCGTTGATCCGCACGGAGTGCTGCCCAGCCCGGTCCCCTTTCAGTTCTTCCAGGTGGTTGCCGGATGAACTTCACGAGTCGTCAGCAATCTAACTAGCACCAGTTAAAATTGCTAGTTTTGGGAAAGCAGTCATGGAGCGGCCGCAGCGAAATCTCACTTTGTCCGCACAGCGGACCTCCTGAGCAGTCGGATCAATAAGACGCATTTGGGAAATGTCGCTTGGGCATGGCTTCCTGTCTACAGGGAAATCTAGCTCATCCTGCAACCCGAAATGCAAGGCCCAAGAGGCGGACGCACAGGTCTGATCTTGCACCATTCCAGCACTATAGTAACTTCGTCGACATCCAAAATAGCCCGCCCATTTTTCCGGACACCACATGCCTCTTTCCCCACAAAACACTTTGCGCCAAAGTACCCGCAAAAGGAGCGCCCATGAAACTTGACACATTCGTCTTTGTCATCGTCTGCGTCCTGGCCGCTGTCGCCGCCAGCTTCTGGCTGTTCTTCGTGGTGCTCGCGGCGCTTTCGGTTCCTTACGGCGCGCTCGCCCTCATTCCCGCCGCAATCGTTGGCTACGTCGTCTGGCGGGTGATTGCCGAACGCCTGAACAACGCCGAAGACGACCATTACGACAAGATGGAGCATTGATATGATGATTGTGACCAGCGATCAGATTGCAGGCTATGACACAGAAGAAACCCTTGGGCTTGTGCGCGGCTCGACCGTTCGGTCAAAACACGTCGGCACTGACATCGTCGCCAGTCTGAAGTCGCTGGTTGGCGGCGAACTGGGCGGATATTCGTCGCTTATGGCGGGCGCCCGCGAACAGGCGTTGGACCGCATGGCCGAAGACGCCGCGCGTCTGGGCGCTGATGCAGTGATTGCCCTTAGGATGGAAACATCCGCCATCGCTTCGGGCGCGTCCGAAATCCTCTGCTATGGCACAGCCGTCCGCCTTGCGCCGAAATCTTAGGCGAACAAAAGCCAACCATAGGAATCCCCCTTCCTATCCAAAAATATCTGCGCCATACTATCCGAAAGGAGAGTGAACATGCCCGTGACATACCTTGCGCTAATGGTTTTTTCGGTGGTGGCCTTTGCGGCCCTGACCGTATTCGCCATGTCGGCATGGGGTATTGGGAATGTTCTGGCCGGATTGCTCTTCTTGGGCCTGATCGCCCGCTGGGCGCTGGCGCATGTGCCGCATGACGACACCCACGCCTGACATTCCTTCCGATGACACACTGGATCTGACAACCAAAGGGCTGGCCCCTTCGGGTAACGGACGCGTGTTGTTGCTGGCCTGCGGCGCATTGGCGCGGGAAATTCTGGATATCAAGGCGCACGGCGGATGGGACCATCTGGATCTCGCCTGCTTGCCCGCAATCCTGCACAACCACCCGGAAAAGATCACCGATGCCGTGCGCGACGCGGTCGAAAAGCATCGCGCAAACTATGCCCGCATTTGTGTGGTTTACGCAGATTGCGGCACTGGTGGCCTATTGCAGGTGGCCTGTCAGGAGCTTGGCGTTGACATGGTCGCTGGCCCCCATTGCTATGCGTTTTTCGACGGAAATGAACGTTTCGCGGCGCGTGACGAAATGACGGCGTTTTACCTCACCGATTTCCTTGTCCGACAGTTCGACGCTTTTGTCTGGAAGCCGCTGGGTCTGGATCGGCACCCGGACCTGCGCGATATGTATTTCGCGCATTACGAAAAACTGGTCTATCTGGCGCAGACCGACGACCCGGATTTGACTGAAATGGCCACCGCCCAAGCGGCGCGTCTTGGACTGGCGTTTGAACGCAGATTGACAGGCTACGGTGACTTGCAAAGCACCATCGCGGACTGGGCCCAAACTCCCTCCTCCCGATAGCCCCCTTTTCACTCACCCTGTTTCCAATTGCCTAAAGTATCCCGGGGGAGTCTCGGATCCTATCCGGGACGGGGGCAGAGCCCCCAACCTGCGGCGGCTATTGAGGGTGAACCTCGACACTTCGCCTAGACCCTTTGCGCGCCACGGGCGCGCATTGGTCGGCGCGCGTCAGCGCGGCGAAACCGTCCTTATTGCGATACTGCTTCGCGCAGAACAACCGACACCGGCGCCAACGCCACGGTGCTGGCCCGGTCCTTGACCCCCCAGCTCAGCAAAGCCGAAATGGTGTTGGCCTTCAGCCGTCCAAGCACGATCAACCCACCCTCCTGACGTGCGCGCAATGCGGCGTTGTCGAGAAACCTTTGGATCACATCGCCGCGCTGGCCTTCGCCGTCAATATCGCGAAACACAGTCGCAGATGGCACACCTTCGCGCAGCGCCAACTGCTGTGCGGTGTTCAGCCCTTTGGGGTGCATCACCACGCCGTGGCCTGACGACGCAAGGTACGCGGTCACTTGCGATGCGACGGCCCGGCTTGTTTGCAAACTGGCGCTTGGGTCTTCCAATAGTCCAACCGCTTCGGGAACAGCCTCCAGAACGCCCGCCAGATTGATCTCGACGTCCGACGCCTGCGCGCCACGTGGCAGTTCGGTCAACCCTAGCACCTCAAAGCCAAGCGCGCGATAGGCCAGCGCCGCGCCACGCGCATCCGGGTGGCCCGGCGCAATCGCAAAGCTGACAGGAAATGGAAACTTGTCCATCGCCATCGGCCCAAGCGGGCCGCTGCCATCGTCAATCAACACAATAGCCAATCGCGGGCGCGCGCCCAGCGATGACGTATCCGCTGCAAACTTCACGATGGGCAGGCTGGCATCCATCGCAGGGGCACTGGGCGCTGCACTTTGCCCTTCTTGCGCCTCTGAACCGCCGACCGTCGGCAACCGCCCCGACGGAACCGCCGGATCGCGCTGCAGCAATGACCGCGCTGGTGTTCCGATCCTGGGTCGCGCCGCTGCCGTTGCGCCATCTTCTCCCTCGGATGCAGGCTCGACGACGGGCAAGGTCGGTGACGCGGCTTCCGCCTGCGGCTGATCTTCGGGACCCGCTTCCGTTCGCGGAACGGCAGCCGGGGCTGGCGTTGGTTCCACGATCGGGGCGTCGGCCCTATCCGGGACGGTCAATGCATCTGGCGCGGCAACTGGCCCCACAACCGCGGCTTCTTGGGACGGTGTCTGTGGCGCGGTGTCCTGATTTTCGGGCACCAGAGGCGCTGGTTCGTCCGCCAACACAGGTTTTGGCGGTTGCTCAGGTTGGGCCTGAACCTGCGGGGCGCTGTCTGTTTCAGGCGCTGTCAAAGGCGCCGCCGGTTCATTGCGCACGGCAGGCGTGCTGCTTGCCATGGTCTGCGGCGTGTCATCACCCAAATCCGTATTCTGGTCAGGCGTTTCAGGCGCTGTTCCTATGTTGGGGCTTGCCAGCGGCGCCGTATCGGCATTGCCGGGCAACACGTCTTGCGTGTCCTCAACGGGCGCAGGCTGTGGCGCTGTGGTCCGGGCAACGCCGTTTTCCGGATCGGGTGCCAGGCCAGCCGTATCGGGCATGCCCGGCTTGGCATCTGGTGCGCCTTCCAACTCGGTCTGTGCATCAGGTTGCGGCACATCACGCGGCGCCATAGGCACCAGAACTGAAATCGCACCAGCCCCTACCCCGGCGACCACCAGTCCCCAGACCATACCCGCAATTGCGCCCCTTGCCATCTTTGCCGTCCCCTGCTTGCCTGTGCCATACGCGGTGCCCGCCGTTTCCGACTTGAACCGCCGCCTGTTTCTTGCGGCTCTGATACAAGGGTTAACACACCTTGACGCCGCTTTTCCTGCCTGTGCATGTATACCGCGACGTGCCCCCTCGCCGCCAGCCCCGAGACGCAACATTCGGCGCTTTATGTGGCCGCCCAAAGCCCTTGGGCGGCTTTTTGCAAAGGGGACGCGGTGCATTGCCGGGTGTCTTTCACCCTGACCCATGACTTTGGCCCAGCAGGAGGACCCCGCATGAGCCTTGATATCAAACCCCTGATCGGCACCGCCGCCGACCGCCCCTTGACCCGGCAAGAGGCCGAAGCCGCCTTTACCATCCTGTTCGACGGCGAAGCCACGCCCGCCCAGATCGGCGGGCTGTTGATGGCGCTGCGCACGCGTGGCGAAACGGTTGACGAATTTTCCGCAGCCGCCGCTGTTATGCGCGCCAAGTGCAACGCAGTCGCAGCCCCAGTCGGCGCGATGGACATCGTGGGCACCGGCGGTGATGGCAAAGGCACATTGAACATTTCAACGGCAACAGCCTTTGTCGTGGCCGGTGCAGGGGTCACCGTCGCCAAACACGGCAACCGCAACCTGTCGTCAAAATCTGGCGCGGCGGACGCGCTTGGCCAGATGGGCATCAACGTGATGGTAGGCGCCGATGTTGTGGAAAAAGCGCTGGCCGAGGTTGGCATCTGTTTCATGATGGCCCCCATGCACCATCCGGCGATGGCCCATGTCGGCCCTGTGCGGGCCGAATTGGGCACCCGAACGATTTTTAACATTCTTGGCCCGTTGACCAACCCTGCCGGAGTCAAACGCCAGTTGACCGGCGCCTTTACCCGCGACCTGATCCGCCCCATGGCGGAAACGCTGGGCCAGTTGGGCAGCGAACGGGCGTGGTTGGTGCATGGTTCGGACGGCACGGACGAACTGACCATCACCGGCGTCAGCTGGGTCGCCGCGCTGGAAGACGACGGAACCATCCGCGAAACCGAACTGCACCCCGAAGACTTTGGCCTGCCGGTTCATCCGTTCGAGGATATCCTTGGTGGCTCTCCCGAGGACAACGGCAAGGCATTCCGCGCCTTGCTTGAAGGCGCGCCATCCGCTTACCGCGATGCAGTGCTGCTGAATTCCGCCGCCGCATTGACCATTGCAGGCAAAGCCGCCGACCTGAAGTCCGGTGTCGAATTGGCCCGTGACAGCATCGACAGCGGCGAGGCGTTGGGCAAAGTGCAGGCATTGGCCAAAGCCACCAACCAGTAACATCGTTAATTCAATCAAGGTAACCGTCAAAAAATGTTAGACTATGTTCTCTGGATCTTTAACCGCAAAGCTCCCTATGTTGCCCTGTTCTTTCTGGCCTTATCAGGCTGGTTCACGTTTTCCGGCTACCAGTCCTTGCAAGAACGCACGCTACTTGATCGTGAAGGTGTCATTGCCGAAGCAACCGTAACCAATCGCTATATCAAAACCGCGACCTGTCCGGGCGAAACCGGCGTCACTGCTATGGCCTGCAACACAGACCGACCCTTTGCAGATTATTCATTCGAAGCCGAAGGCGTTGTTGTCGAAGGATCCAAAGCCACAACAGCAGTTTTCGGGTTCATGGAAACCCAAGATGTCTTTGACGTGACCTTTATGCCCGGCAACCCCGAAAACTATCGCATCGAAACCGGAGAACCACGGGAAGGTGGCTGGATGAATTGGCCGCTTGGCTTGTCGCTTGGGCCGATCCTTATGGTGGTGATGCTGCTTCTGTTTTGGCGCAAGGGCGGCTTCGACCGTTTGCGTCGCAGATCGTGACGAGGCGGAGTGACCATGGGCATTGACCGATCCAACAAAAGGCGTCCGAACAGTTTGAGCCACCGCCATCAAAGTTCCCTGTCCGCATGACCAATACTGTTCCACAGGCATGGGACCACCTGCCCTTCTTTTCAACCGACTGGCCGCGCATCGCACAGGCCATCGCGGATGATCCGCGTGATAGTCTGCCCCCCGCGCATCAACGCTTTGCCGCGCTGGAGGCCTGCGCGCCTAAGACAACCCGCGTTGTGATCTTGGGCCAAGACCCCTATCCAACGCCGGGTCATGCGCATGGGTTGGCATTTTCGGTCGAACCGGATGTGCGCCCCCTGCCGCGCTCGTTGAACAACATCTACAAGGAAATGCACGATGATCTGGGCGCCGCGCCGCCGAATGGCGATTTGCGGTTCTGGGCCACGCAGGGTGTGTTGTTACTGAATGCCGCGCTGTCCGTGCCTGCGGGCGACGCCGGAGGCCACGCAAAACTGGGCTGGTCCGCCCTGACAACCCAAACACTGCAAGCGCTGAACGACACTCCACGTGCGTTTCTTCTGTGGGGCCGTCACGCGCAGGCCTATGCCAAACACCTGACCCACCCAGATCACCTGATCATCGAAACCGCGCATCCTTCGCCCTTGTCCGCGCGGCGGGGCTTTTTCGGATCCCGCCCCTTTTCCCGCGTCAACGACTGGCTTAAAGCCAAAGGCGAGACGCCCATAAACTGGACGACACCATGACCGATACCATTCTAGACAAGATCAAAGCCTATAAGCTTGAGGAAGTGGCCGCCGACAAGGCCGCCCGCCCTATGGCCGAGGTCGAAGCCGCTGCCCGTGATGCCTCGCCCGTGCGCGGCTTTGCCCAAGCGCTGCAAACGGCATCGTCCTCAGGCTATGGTCTGATCGCCGAGGTCAAGAAGGCATCACCTTCCAAAGGCCTGATCCGCGCCGATTTCGACCCTGCCACACTGGCGCAGGCCTATGAACGCGGCGGCGCAACCTGCCTGTCCGTGCTGACCGACACACCGTCCTTTCAGGGCGCGAAGGACTATCTGGTGCAGGCGCGTGCGGCGACTTCGCTGCCCGCTTTGCGCAAGGATTTCATGTACGACCCTTATCAGGTGGCCGAGGCACGCGCGCTGGGGGCTGACTGTATCCTGATCATCATGGCGTCAGTGTCTGATGCGCAGGCGGCAGAACTGGAAGATTGCGCCACCGGCTGGGGCATGGACGCGCTGATCGAGGTGCACGACGCCGAAGAACTGGATCGCGCCCTGCACCTGAAAAGCCCGCTGATCGGCGTGAACAATCGCAATCTCAAGACATTTGAAACCACGCTGGACACCACGCGCATCCTGTCCCGGAATGTCCCAGAGGGCCGCATGCTGGTATCTGAATCTGGCCTAAATTCACCTGACGATCTGTCCGACATGGCCGCCCACGGCGCCCGCATCTTTCTGATTGGCGAAAGCCTGATGCGGCAGGCCGATGTCGAGCAGGCCACAAAAACCCTTCTCAGCAATCCGGTGCCAGCATGAGCGACCTGACCCATTTCGACGCGCAGGGCAATGCGCATATGGTGGACGTGTCCGACAAGGCCGTCACATCCCGCATCG
>CANNZV010005008.1:31919-64104 GCA_947561585.1 Caprella mutica | reverse complement strand
CCATATCATTCAAACGTGCAACAATCGACTGATGGTTGACTTATTAAATGTAAAAAAGTATTTTTCCAGTAAAAACAAAACAATTAATTAAATGAATAAACAAAGCAAACCTGTATCATTCGAACGAGCAGAAATCGATTGATGGTTGCGCTATCAATTGATATACGTTATAAAATGTGCCAATTTGATGTACAAACTAAAAAAATCATATCATTCGAACGCTCAAAAATCGATCGATGGTTGCGCTATCGATTGATATACGCGATCAAATGTGCAAATTTGATGTACAAATTAAAAAAAATCATATCATTCGAACACTCAGGGATCGATCGATGGTTGCGCTATCAATCGATGGTTGTGCTATCAATCGATGGCTGCGCAAACTGTTGATCAACAGATTGCGCAGCGAAATCGGTCGATATGGCAGATCACTCAAATGCGCGTGACATATTCACTGCAAACTGGGGCACGCCCCCGATACATTTAACTGATAAGTTAGAACCTCACCGACTTCACCAGATTGTATTTGGTGGTAAATTCCAATGATATGTCGGTAGATATTCAATTTCTCTTATAAAAAAATTCCTGCAATGTCTGAGGATATTAAGCTATTAATTCCTATATTACCATTAATTTTTGAAGGGGAAACTGGGAAAATGTTGGAGGACTAGACAAATTAATGAAAAATGTTGGCAGCTATTTCTCAGATGTTTGAAAAAGTCAGGAGTTCAGTGCACCAAATACAAACTGGAGTCTTCAGACAGAAAGTTTACAATAGTTACCTCATAAAATTATAATTATTAAAGTTTTCTATGATAAATTTTATTTTCTATTCCAAATTAGACATCTCTATCAAAGAATTAAACTGTGTAGTATTAACATTGGATTAAAGTACCGTCAGTCATAAATTTGATAGCCTACAATAATTATCATATTCATTTCATCTTCAGACTTCATATATCATTTAATCTTCTTTCAAATTACCTAATAGAATGTACAGTGGTGCGCCGCTCAGCTTTTAGATAGCGTCGGACCGGGTGGGTAACCGTGGCTTTGCGCATTTTCCGTATACTTTGATTTTACGAAAAAACTAGAGAAGTCAGCAATCTGATTTCTTGTGTGCAGATAGATGAAGAGCAGACCTAGATGCACACCAAGTTTCAACTCTTTGAGTTCAATAGAATAAAAGTTATTTAAAAACTGTGCGCAAAGATTGTGGGGATAAATCGGGTGAATTTTGTCAAACTGCGCAGTGCGCAAGTACACCCAATGTATAAACCGAGCATAGAAAATTGAACTCCGATATGCTATGCAACTGACGTCAATCTGCTCCAATCTGCTGTACAATTGCCGTGAGTCTGCTGTTCAATTGCCGTGAGTCTGCAGCCATCCATGTTTCCAGTCTGCAGAATATGGAACATTTTTCTGAGACTCTGCGGGAGTTTTTGAATGAAATTTTAGAAATTGGAATCTCTGCGGGAGATTTTGAATTAATTCCAATGTTACCATTAATTTAGCTGCGGGAGATTTTGAATTAATTCCTATGTTACCAATAATTTAGCTGCGGGAGATTCTGAATCTGCTGCTGAGAGTCAGAGAGTAGCTCTCTCTCAAATTAAAGTCTCTGCGGGAGAAGAGACACATTCTGCAGACTGGCCATGTTTCAAAGTGTGGCAGGAAAGTCGCCAGTTTAGTGAGAAAATGGATCCAGGTCGCCACATTTAAGGTACTTTAAAGGAGTAATTTGACTTCCTAGTGACTATTTAAACTTGAAAACATCCTTATGCTTCATTTCTGATGCTTGTGCATCTCCTTAGACTATTCTGTGAGTGATTTACTTGTTATTTACATGTTTTTCAACTTATTTAACCTCTCAAAAGTCACTAATATACTGGCGACTTTGTCCACACTTTAAAACATGGAGTCTGCTGTGCAATTGCCGCGAGGCTGCTGTGCAATTGCCGCGAGGCTGCTGTGGAATTGCCCCGAGGCTGCTGTGGAATTGCTGCGAGGCTGCTGTGGAATTGCCGCGAGGCTGCTGTGGAATTGCCCCGAGGCTGCTGTGGAATTGCTGCGAGGCTGCTGTGGAATTGCTGCGAGGCTGCTGTGGAATTGATGTGAGGCTGCTGTGAAATTGACGTGAGGCTGCTGTGGAATTGCCGTGAGGCTGCTGTGGAATTGCCGTGAGGCTGCTGTGGAATTGCCGTGAGGCTGCTGTGGAATTGCCGTGAGGCTGCTGTGGAATTGGCGTGAGGCTGCTCTGCAATTGCCAGGAGGCTGCTCTGCAATTGCCAGGAGGCTGCTCTGCAATTGCCGTGAGGTTGCTCTGCAATTGCCGTGAGGCTGCTGTGCAATTGCCGCGAGGCTGCTGTGCTATTGCCGCGAGGCTGCTGTGCAATTGCCGCGAGGCTGCTGTGCAATTGCCGCGAGGCTGCTGTGCAATTGCCGCGAGGCTGCTGTGCAATTGCCGCGAGGCTGCTGTGCAATAGCCGCGAGGCTGCTGTGCAATTGCCGCAAGGCTGCTGTGCAATTGCCGCGAGGCTGCTGTGGAATTGCTGCGAGGCTGCTGTGGAATTGCCGCGAGGCTGCTGTGGAATTGCCCCGAGGCTGCTGTGGAATTGCTGCGAGGCTGCTGTGGAATTGCTGCGAGGCTGCTGTGGAATTGATGTGAGGCTGCTGTGAAATTGACGTGAGGCTGCTGTGGAATTGCCGTGAGGCTGCTGTGGAATTGCCGTGAGGCTGCTGTGGAATTGCCGTGAGGCTGCTGTGGAATTGCCGTGAGGCTGCTGTGGAATTGGCGTGAGGCTGCTCTGCAATTGCCAGGAGGCTGCTCTGCAATTGCCAGGAGGCTGCTCTGCAATTGCCGTGAGGTTGCTCTGCAATTGCCGTGAGGCTGCTGTGCAATTGCCGCGAGGCTGCTGTGCTATTGCCGCGAGGCTGCTGTGCAATTGCCGCGAGGCTGCTGTGCAATTGCCGCGAGGCTGCTGTGCAATTGCCGCGAGGCTGCTGTGCAATTGCCGCGAGGCTGCTGTGCAATTGCCGCGAGGCTGCTGTGCAATAGCCGCGAGGCTGCTGTGCTGTGCAATTGCCGCAAGGCTGCTGTGCAATTGCTGCGAGGCTGCTGTGCAATTGCCGCGAGGCTGCTGTGCAATTGCCGCAAGGCTGCTGTGCAATTGCCGCGAGGCTGCTGTGCAATTGCCGCAAGGCTGCTGTGCAATTGCCGCGAGGCTGCTGTGCAATTGCCGCGAGGCTGCTGTGCAATTGCCGCGAGGCTGCTGTGGAATTGCCATGAGGCTGCTGTGGAATTGCCATGAGGCTGCTGTGGAATTGCCATGAGGCTGCTGTGGAATTGCCATGAGGCTGCTGTGGAATTGCCATGAGGCTGCTGTGGAATTGCCATGAGGCTGCTGTGCAATTGCCGTGAGGCTGCTGTGCAATTGCCGTGAGGCTGCTGTGCAATTGCCGTGAGTCTGCTGTGCAATTGCCGTGAGTCTGCTGTGCAATTGCCGTGAGTCTGCTGTGCAATTGCCGTGAGTCTGCTGTGCAATTGCCGTGAGTCTGCTGTGCAATTGCCGTGAGTCTGCTGTGCAATTGCCGTGAGTCTGCTGTGCAATTGCCGTGAGTCTGCTGTGCAATTGCCGTGAGTCTGCTGTGCAATTGCCGTGAGTCTGCTGTGCAATTGCCGTGAGTCTGCTGTGCAATTGCTGTGAGGCTGCTGTGCAATTGCCGTGAGGCTGCTGTGCAATTGCCGTGAGGCTGCTGTGCAATTGCCACGAGTCTGCTGTGCAATTGCCACGAGTCTGCTGTGCAATTGCCACGAGTCTGCTGTGCAATTGCCACGAGTCTGCAGTGGAATTGTTGTGAGGCTGCTGTGGAATTGCCGTGATACAGGAGTATCGGAGATGAATATCACAGGTTTATTAATGAATAAGAGCTCTTTAAATTTATTAATAGATGTGCGCAAGTCCACCCGTGAATTATAATATTCCCAGGGTGTTCTTGCGCATCTAGTACAGGGTGGGGCGTAAGTTTGGAAGCAAATGAAAGTGCATATTATAATCCAACGAAAAATATATTTAATAATTTACAGTTATGTATTATTACATAAGGGTTTTAAGAATTCAAAAATCATAAATTTATTCAAAATGTCCCCCCTTGTTTTTAATAACAGCCTCAAATCTCCTCCGAACTCCTCCTACTGCAGCACGCAACTGTTCTTGCGAAATTTCCTTCCAAGATCTCTGGAGCGAACGCTTTAAATCATCCACACTGCGATGGAATTTACCACAGGCCTTTGATTCAAGAATGGACCATACCGAAAAGTCCATAGGATTAACATCTGGGGAGCAGAGAGGCCACATTTCTTTGGACCAAAACCGTGGAAGATGGTCATGGCACCAGTTTTGAGTGACATTTGCAGTTTGTGAAGTCGCCGTCTTGCTGAAATGTCCATAGAGTGTCATTACCGAAGTGATCCTTAGCTGACTCCAACATTGGCGTCAAAATATTCTCAATATAACATTTAGCATTGATTTTGGCGCCTTGTTCCACAAAAATTAAAGGAGATCTCCAAGTTTCTGAAACGGCGGCCCAGACCATTACTGAAGCAGGTTTCATGGTTCTGTGGACAGTTTTTTGGTTGTATGGGATGTCTTTTGCACTTTTACCAATTATTCTGTCATTCCTCCGGTTGTGAGCCATTTCCACTGTGAAATTTTTTTCGTCAGATCAAACATCTTCACCAGCCGTTCCAGACTTCAATTCTCTCAGAAGTGCTTTGCTTCTCTCCAATCTCTTTTTCTTTACAGCTTCTGACAGTGTCTGTCTCTTTTGGAGGGTGAAAGAGGACATCTTTAGGTCTTCTTTGACAACTCTTCTCATTGTTCTGGGACTCACATTAGCTGTTTTGGCTAACAATCGTATTGACCTTTTCGGGTTCCTCCTGATCTTCTCTTAGGCACATTTTATCAGTTGTTTGGTGCGTTGTGAGCGTGGTCTACCACTTCTTGGACGATCAGTCAAGTCTCCTCTCTCATTAAAACGCTTCACACACTTCCAAACAGTCGATCTCGCTATTGAGAAAGTCTTTGAAATGACGGAATCTGACTTCCCGGCACGGTGAAGAGCAATAATGGCTTCTCTTTTGTCTGACATTTTTGAATTGACTAAATTTTTGTAAAAAATAACACTGCCACGTCATAATGTAGTTTCTCTACTATAGTTCAAACCCTATTACCTACTTAGGAGCTTATTTTTAAGAATTATATTAATGTTTGAAAAATTGCTTCCAAACTTACGCCCCACCCTGTATATTGGTTATATCTCAATAATTTATAATTTTTAATAAAATCATCTTACATGACGTTAATCTGCCGCAAATTATGCGTATCCAACGTAAATTTCAATCAAATTTGAGCATAATTATCAACACTACAGCATAGTTGGCGGAGATTCGATTCTATTCCAAAATAATTATTTTGCTATAAAAAACATAGGTCTCTGTTTGAACACTTAGTATCTATACTTAATCTCTTACGATTTTCGTGAAATTTATGGACTATGGGGTTTAAGAGCTGTTCTTTCCAATGGTGTTGTCAGATTTGAAATATTTTCACGCATTCGCCGTCAATCACCAATACGCAACTTCACCCGTAATGTTGAAGTGCGCAAGGCCACCCGGTCTGACGCTATGTATCTTTTTAGATGAGAAAATTAGGATACCATCATACCTACCTAGCCAGAATTCAGTTGATTGTTTTTGCAGGTTGTTTGTCTGTTTTGAGTGATCTGAGTAATCTTATGTTTATATGTGGTGTGTCCTGAGAAGACTGTTGGTAGTACTTTCATATTGGAGAGTTTTTGAGAATTTTTGTCGTTTTGGAGAGGAAATAGAAAATTTATATAGTAAAATTGCAACAAACATAAAATATCTGGAGATTCATTGGGCACACTTGGCAAACTGGGTGACATGGACTAGCTTTGCACTCTGCCCACTGGGTGATGGGTGTTAGTGTTACTGTTGCATTTGGGAGTTACTTAATTTTTAATTTATGCATCTGATAATTAAAACATTTTAATCTGAAAATGAAAATGCTATACTACCTAGTAGTATCAGCATGCAATGACAATGACCATTGACCAGTCTGTATTTGGTGCACTGAATTCCACTGATTTTTTCAAAGAGCTTAAAAATCCACCAGTAATTTTGCTGATCCACCAACATTTCTCCAATTTAGCCACCGGAAATTAATGGTATTATAAGGGTAAGTAGCTAAAATTGCACTGACTTTGCTAGAATAATAATATATACAGATTTTTATAAGTTCCAGTGATGTCACTGGATCTTTTTTGATCAATATTTATTTAACCAATACTTAAATGATAAACATAATAAGCACACTAATTTTAAATATTATTATCCATTTTGGAAATCATTATTATCACTTTTGGATATGGATATCTATATGATTTTTTGGTATCTAATATTATCTATCATTTTTTTATATTTTATCCTTTTTGATTAGCTATCTATATGCTTCTATGATATTATTTTATTTTTGGGATATCTTTATTTTTTAAGGATACCTTGTTTAGTAGAGTCCCAAGCTGTTGTAATTTGATTTATGGATTGCCCTTTTTATGGGCAATTTTTTGATCCGAATGACAATCTCCTAAACTGATAATGATTGTTTGATGTACTAAATGCAGTAAGTTCTTTACTTTGTTCATCCAAGGTTACTTGGTTATAACCTCTTATGAGATCAATCTTTGTGAACCATTTAACTCTACCAACCTTGTATAGACATTGTGTGATATTTGGCTTGGGAAACTTTTAATGTTTGGTGGCCTTATTCAGCTTACGATAATCTATGCATAATCTCAATCCACCATCTGCTTTCCGTACAGGTACACAAGGCGATGACCACTTAGATCCACTGTGTTCGATTATGCCAGTTCTAAGAAGGTCTTCTCACTGAGCTTCTATCTCATTCTCTATTGGCTTTGGAAAATGACGAGGTTTTTGCCATATTGGTGTATAGTCATAAAGCTCAATGTGATTGGCACTAACCTTAGCTTCACCGATATCACTATCTCCAGTGCTGAGTGCTTCATTTACTGACATTAACATTTTATACACTTCTTCTTTTGATCATCTTTCAAGTGATCTAATTTTACCTCTTTTTCTAATTGAGTTTCTGTCCACTTCTCTTTAATATCCATAACATCTTGTTCAATTACCATAAAAATTTCACCTACTTTTCAGCTTGTTTAATTTTTCTCTTTTTAATTGTTTTATTTTGAACAATAATTTTCTGGTTATGATCATTAATGATACCACAATAATATTCGATATTATCATCTATCTTCCCTTCAAAATAGCAATCATCACAATCCATAGCTAAGTTAGAAGATATTTGCAATACTTCACTATTAGCTACCAGGCTTCACAGTACAATCCTTGTCTGAATAAATTGAAACATTATTATAATTTCTTTCATCATTCTCATTTAAATGGATAGCTATTTAAATTAACTTTGTTTTTCTGTCCAATTCTCACAATTTTTCTTGGAAAATCTAAAATTACATTATTTTGTTTTAGGAAATCCATTCCCAAAATTAAGTTGTACTGAGAATTACTTTCATCCAACACATGCATTTCTTGACTGAAATTCATACCAGCTATTTCTAGTGTCAGTGTAACCATACCCCTTGTTACAGCTTTATTTCCACCGTAAGCCAGAATTGTCTTTGTTTTCTGTTCATCTACTTCCAATTTTAATTTCATATCCATCCATCATTAGGTATATAAGAGCTATTAGTTCCAGTGACCAGTATCTATCATAGCTTTTGAAATAATAGAACATATTGTAATTGGAATTTTATATAATTTAGCAGGTTTCAATTCATCAATTAGACATATTTCAGGTTAATCGTACTTACAGTTTTTGTCTTTCGAGGTTAGGTCTCTTGCCTCCAGATCTTCCCCGGCATCACAGGAGGTTAACCATTTAAATAATTTCTGACATTATTTCTAGGATAAGGTTGGTGTGAACACCTTCTATCATTCCAGTTCTGATGGTCTCTCTTCTGAGGTGAAAATGATTGCCTTCTTCTTTTGGTATTTAATTTTTCTCCCCAGGAGTTGTCCTGATATGATTTCTGTTGCCTGTATTTACAATTTCTTGAGAAATGACCTGCTTTCCCACAAGAGTAGCATTGCTTTGTTCTCATTCTGCATTTCTCATATGCATGAGCGACAATGACCAAACTTTCCACAATGCGTTCAAGTTTGATTGAAAGATGGATCTGGTGGTTTCGGGAATCTATTTTGTTGCTGATTCCTGTAAATGGTAAATTGACTGTTCTTGCTGTTGGACATAGTTGGTTGTCTATTGAAGTAAGGTCTCTCTTTCCTCTGATCAGCTAATATCAGGCTTTGTCAAATTGATGACAACAACATCCTCTTCATTTTCTTTTATTGGTTGTCTCTCATTATTTTCAGTATCATAAATTTTTGCACATTTTTGAATGATTTCATATGGTAGTTTTTGATCTTTCAGTTTGTAGCTATGCACTTGATTATCAATAATTGACTTCAAATCTTTAGGAATAGTTTGACAGAACTTGTTGACTAATATTTCACTTGCTATGGACTTCTTTTTAGGAAAAGCCAATCTGAACATAGAGAGTAATCTATTCGAATAAAGCATAATTGATTCACCACCCTTCCTGCTTGCATTTTCAAAATCATTCCGAGCTTTACGCTTTCTCGATTCATCTTGATCCTTGTACCAAGATAATAGACTCTTCTTTACAGACTCATAAGTGTCATCAAGTTGTCTAACTGTTGTGAAGCTATCTATTGTTCTTCCTTTCAGATGTCGCTAAGCTCAGGTAACCATGAGTACTTCTTGCCTTTGAATTTTCCAGAGCAATACTCCTCAAATCTTTCAAGATACACTTCCAATGTCAAAACACCACCTTCCTCATAGATATCAGGGACAGTTCTGTTATCTAGTTTCTCCAACAATGATCCAAGAATACTGTCACTTTCTCCTGTCATATCCACTTTCTTCTTAGATTTCTTCTTTTCTTCATCCCTGTCTTCTTCCTCTTCACTTGGAATTTCATCTTCATCATTTACAGAATTTTCAACTTTTATTTCAGATTCTTCAATGTTCAGGTGTTTTCTTAATTCTTTGTTGATTTCTGCTATAGTCCTTTTTATCATCCATATCATCCGCATCTCTCTTCCTAATTTCTTGGAGAAATGTCTTCACAAATGAGCAGCCCTTGTGTAAAGATTCTGCTTCTTCATCAGACTTGTAATCTGGTTCTCCTTCATCTGATGCCATTATAATTAATTATCTCTTCTCCTTTTCAGATGATATCAAGAAGAGTAATGAATAATGGGAATAAATTGTAGAGTTGAATCCTGGACATGAATTTATTAGAGATGAATCCTGGTCACGGCACCAAATGTGACGGGGCCCTATGGTTCAAACGTCATAGTTGAGGCTCGTTATTGTAAAGTGGTTTTAATTAGGTATGCATGGATGGTTGGAAAGGCAATGAGATGATTGGTTGGTTGAAGTATATTGATGTTATGCTGATGGATATATACAAATTGGGTAGTATGAGATGCAATGAGGTACAAGAGTTCAGTACAAGAAACCAGTATAAAGAGAAGAGCCAGGCTGTAATACAAATAAAACATATCAATAGAATATTTATCAATATAACCTACTTAATCAAATTACATTATTAAATCAACAAGATACCCTGGCTCTATTAGTAGTATTAGATTAATACAATAGTTTCTCTCAAGCTTCAATAATATCATGAACTGTCAATCAATAGAATTAAATATACCTTGTGAATATTATCTGTAGATATATTATGAACATAAACATTGGAAACATAAAAATACATAATTTTCTTAAACTCTTATTTACAATTAAATAGTCAATACACCCCTTTACAATGTTAATCCATTAAATGCTAGGGTTATGCTCTTCAATTATGAGAACTTAAATTTTTGTGTTAGATATTATCGAACTGTATCTTGGGCTTTATATATTAATCATCTCTTCGTTGTATGAACTGATGGAATACAAATATTTCATGATATGATAAAATATAGTTTGAAAGTGACTTGGAATTGGGTTTTAAATAATTTTATTATAATTTCAGAAATTAATTAATATTCATTCAAAGACGCAGTTATGTCTCTATATCCACTTCAAATATTTTCAAGAACCAAGGACGACCACCAGGATGTTCCTTTGTATGATTTCCCAGAAGAAGGTTGGTGATGAAGTTAGGCACATTACTTGAAAAAATTGTCATGAAAATGAAGAGATTGATTCTCAAACTGTCATAATTTTATTAATTTAGACTATTAATGGCTGTCTTATGCTATGTCTATCATTTTTTATATTCCAGTTTTAGAGGATAGTGCTAGTTTTATGCTCTTGTGTTAGTTAGGCTCTTAGGCTTTATTTATAATCTCCTCTAATTTCTCATAAATGAAAACATATAGTTAGCTGTCTAGTAATCCAATAATAAATAACTAAATAATAGTGTAATATATTTAATATTTGAGAAATATTACTTTTCCATGATTCTATTTTAAAAATCTCATTGCCACAACTTCTGTATTTTATTTTCAGATGGCATGGAAATTCATCACGCAGAGCGTACACTTCACCTCAGTAGTAATGCTATCAGCTTTCTGTCTCTATCACCTTTCTGTCCTGTGAAATGCTGCATCTCTGGTCTAACATATAAGGAAAAGGAACTATCCAGGTCACCTTATTTCATTCTTTTCATAATGGACAGCACTAATCACCTGCCTTCACACTGTGCTTTCATCAACAGAAGAGGTAAAACTCTATTGAAGGACAAATAGGATGAAGAAACTATCCAACATTTTGAGAATTTTCCTTGATCCAACAATCACTTCGACTCTTTATTCACAATTAATTATACTTACTCAAGCTCTAAATCTCTGAGTTTGAAGGATTCTTTGGATGATAGGACTCTTTAATCAGATATTGTATAGTACATTTATCCCAATTGTCCTTCAATTACTTTCATTGTTTTCACTTTTCATCTATTTTATTTGTACTGTCATTTGCCTTTAACATTTATAGGAATGTTTTGATTTGGTATAGCCAAAGACCATATTGAATTATTAACCAGACATCACATTACACACACCTTCCTGTTGTCAACATTGTTTGTTAGCAATAGCTGATGATTGAATTCTCTATTTTCTTACAGTTATCACTAGTCACGTTCCTGAATATTTTATGTTCAAGAATGTTCTGCACAGTGATGTCTCTAAAGCAAGGATCTCTTTTGAAGATGTACCTTGTTTTTCTCCTGCTAAATCTATAGCATTCACTGTATATGATGTCCATGAGAGAGGTCAGTTGAAGAATACTTTAAAGAAACTCTTTCATTAGGTCTTTCTAATTACTTGTGACACTATTCTGTTTTCAGATCCTGCAGTCAACTCAATGAAACTCAGCATGAGGCATAGGATCAAGGACTCCTTTCCCCTCACTTCTCCATTTCTGTTCCAAAGTAAAGATGAGTTTAAGACCAAAATAGGCTTCCATGACTACGTTATGAGCGTTGCCTCTGTAAGCAGAAATGAAGCGGGGCCATACTTCTGTCTCCAAGAACATTCTATTATTAGTAGAGAAAACATGATGCTGAAGAGTTATTCCAGATCTGAACAATACAGTGACCCCAACCCCCGCAAACTCTACTATTTTGTAGATGAGGAAACTAGCGTAGAATTCTCATTCCCTTCCACTTTTCAAGCTGTAAAACCGGAGTTTCCATTTTGTTACTATTGTCCCTACACTGATGGAATCGTTAACAGGTTGTCTTCTCTCATCGTCAAATTAATGAAGAACAAAATTAAATTTGGTAAGTAATATGATAATTCATTCAATCTACTTTTTACACAATGAAACTGCCCTTCCATGATTTAGAAAAAATAATATTTCAAATACTTGGTAGCTAATATATATTGACTCAGTAAAAGTGAAAATTAAGAACAAAAGGTTCAAGGAGCTACAGTGAAACTCCTGAATCATGAAGCATTGGATCCTTCCTAATTCAGAGCCACTTCATATCTCGGGTGCACTGATAGTTCTAAGTTTTCTATGATTAAAATTATCGAAAGTTATGGGCATTGAGGGACAATTTTTTCTATAATTTAAATATAGAAAACTACTTCATAACTCAAGTGCTTCATAATTCAGGAGTTCTACTGTATTGTTTTTTCCAGATAATGATTCTTACGGTGTTGGTGGTTGTGGTCTGATAGCAGTTGGAGAGAAAGACTGCTTGAAAAGGGAAATTGTCGCTAAATCTGTGAAAGAAGCAAAATTCAATCTGGTAGAATGGGATCTCAGAATTTGCAAGGATGACAACTGGCTCAAAACTCTAGTGACAAAAGCTCTACAAAAGTGAGGCAGCAACTAGCTATAATTTGCTGATTTCAAATTTACAATGTTCGTATCATCTTATTTCATACATGGAACAACTTTTGTTTCTGACTGCTTCATGCAATTTGGCCTTCGGTTCTGAAGTAGACATTAAACCCCTACTGAACTATCATCTTCTTATTTTTCATATTGTTTCAGGACCCCGTCTGTGATTCTGGTTAGCTGTGGAGATTTGTTTTTTACTGAAGAGCATGAAAGTGGACGCGAAGCAGTTTCTTTCATCACAGAGCAGCTTCTAAAATCAGTGGTAAACTAGTAGCTAATATAGAAATATGTCATTGATTATGTTGAATTGATTTTTTTTTTATTGAGCCCCCAGAGGCTCTATCCTGAAGCTGTCTGTGGTGAATGGAAGAGAAGTGGGTGGCGTCCCTTGGGCCCCGAATTGTTGTAATTTGGATTATGGATGGTCTGCCCCCAGGGGCTCTATCCTGAAGCTGTCTGTGGTGAATGGAAGAGAAGGGGGGTGGCGTCCCTTGGGCCCCGAACTGTTGTAATTTGGATTATGGATTGTCTTTTTTCAATTTTACCATGTTTATCATTTTTTTAACGCTACTTGCAGTTTTAGAGGATAGCGCTAGGGTTACGCTCTTCAACTACGAGGTCTTAGATTTTTGTGTTAGGTAGGCTCGTAGGCTTCATTTCCTATCACCTCTTCATTTTCCTCTTCCATCCGTGAGTGCAGCCACCGGTGCTTGTGTCCCGTTTCGTCTCATTCCTTGGTAAGTGACTGCATTCACGGAGTAGCTTTTCTGCATCCATGAGCATTGTCACCGACGGTGGTAAGTGACTTTGTTCATGGAGCCACTCTATTGTCTGACTGCTTCTTCCAGTCCCTTGCATTCAATTTACTTTTGACGTCAGCGATATGGCCTTTGGTTCCGAACCAGACGGTAAACCCCTACTTAATTATTTAATTATATATTTTTTTGATAAGTTTGTTGAATTTGATTTGTTACTTTCGCAGAATGCGGGAAGGTTATATTTTACCTGGCATTTATTTATTTATCATCTTGTTATTTGCTTAACAGAAAAAGTGTTCAACCAAATTGCCTGAAATTTGATGAACGATTTTTCAATGTCCAGTGACCTGCTGGTAGAATTTTGGGAGCGACCCGGTCAAAGGTCAAGGTCAAGGCCATTTATAAATGAATAACTCGAGAAGTATCCAACCAAATTGTCTGAAATTTGATAGGATGATTGGTCCATGTCGAGAAACCATCTGGAAGAATTTTAGGAACGATCCAATCAAAGGTCAAGGACATTTATAACTCAAAAAGTATTCAACCATATTGCATGAAATTTGGTGGGACGATTGGTCATTATCCAGTTACCAGTTTATTAGATTTTTGAGAGAGATCAGGTCAAAGCGGTGGCGAAGGTATGCGCTCTACCGAGTACACGTAATCTAGTTTTATATAATAAGCTCATATAATGACCTCTAGAATGATCTAGAAGAATCTTAAAGATGCAAGATGTTGCAATAGTTTAGATTTATTACTAATAGAAGATTGAGAAGAGAAAATAATTTTAATTTAATAATTGTATTCAATACAATCAGCTATATTCGTACTGATCATTATCACATTATTTTCAGAAGGAAGAGGTTCTTCTGATTGTCACCTCAGAACATCCACACAATGTATCGACAAAGCTGAAGAATATTTTTGCACAGTCATTCTACGTTCAAACGCCCACTAATTGTGAGCGTAGAGAAATAGTCAAGAAAATACTGGAAGACAGGGAAGACACTCTAAATAGCATCACTGAGGAATTTGTAGATGAAGTTGCAGATAAAACTAGAAAATTGAGTGTCAGGGAAATGTGTTCGGGTGTACTAAAGGAGTATGGTGAGCATTTTAACACATCTCAGTCCATACGAGATATTAAGCCTAGTTCATAGGGGGCGTGTGAATCTAGGATCGTACAGCGGCTACATTGAGCGGATCTTCTCTGAAATCGACCAACCACTTCGAACAAATATTTGTATATAGGATACCAAGCTCACAGAGTATTTAGTTAAGTTATTTATAAAAAAAATTGTACTTAGCAATTTAAATAATTTTATTCAGTGAAATTTAGTAATTTATGTTATAAATTACTTTAATACATATATATGGAATATATCACTTTGTTTTAATAACTGTCTAGATATCATTGGTATCATATATACAGATAATTATTTTCTTCTTATATTTTGAAGTGGTTGGTCAGTTTTAGAGAAGATCCGCTGTAGCATTGTAATGCATATCGGCGGCTAGAGCCACACGGCTGTAGACGTGTGGATCTTGCCACTTCAGCCGCTGCATTGGAAGTCCACCTTTAAGTCTGCAACTGACGCCAGTCTGCTGAAAGATGATTAGGTAATTTTTTTAGAAATTATTCATAATTGCTTCTTTACAAGCAAATTTAGCTATTATATTTAATAATAAAATGTTCTTTAAAATCATTTTCTCTCATATCCCTCAATAATTAGGATTGTGATAATATGTGCAAAATTCTCATAGAAATGAAATGAATATCTGTAATATGAAAGAAATTAAAAATGCAAATGTGTTTACACCTTTTTTGGCATTTGCATATAGTTTTTTTTTCAAATATGTCCATGAATATCATCATTGTGGAAATAATCCTAATAAAGTCAACTATTAGCTATATAGCGTCACAGAATAGAGGGAGGGATCTACTTAAGAAAAATATTTAAAACTTGACCAGATATTTTAATTATGTCCTATCCAAAGAGGTACGATAGGAAAAATGAACAAGAAAATTGTTATCTCGGAAAATGAATGAAAGGATCCTAATGTGTAAAAAAGAGTAAAATCCTAGCACTCTCCATCACTGAGTTAATCAGATATTGTTTTCAACATCTCCCAAGATTTAAATTTAAATTTTCAGTATAAAGCAATCGGCATAAGAGTGATAATTGGGGTTGTGACAATATGCTCTCCAAATCATAGATCGTGAAAATATTATAGACGGAGAGAATTAAACCGTATTGAATCGTTCTAAACCAGCGGTATATCTGTCGAGTAATTAACTACTCAACTACATTCAAACTGTGTTTCTTCTATATACCTCAATGACCGAAAATAATTTGAACTTCATTAGGTATAAAAATGTTACATAATTTAAAGCGCTATCGGTATAATTTGAAATTAAACAGATCATTAATTTCTTCATAATCACGAGTAAACTAAGTCATAAAATATACATTTTATTTTGATAGTCAGTCAGTGTTTTAAATCTTGAATATGATAGAGTCATATAGACAGTGGTTGGTTTACTAAACGCAAGTCCACCCCAACTGACTGTATAAGAACAAACATATTTACAAACATTCAAGCTTTGAATGACCAGAAACTAATACAATGAATTACATTAGATGTTAACATGAGTGTATAGTATAAATTTGTAAATAAAATAACAGTTTATAAAGAAATAGAAGTACAAAGTTAAAAACATTATTTTTTCTCTCTGTAATCATTTACCGCCAAATTATTTTCCCCAAATCTGTATATGATGATATCCCTATTTACTATATAGTATTATTATACGTTCACACGCACCGCCCCATCATTTCACCCCTCCCTCCATCTTTATCAGTAGTTTTTAGCTACCTACCGAAATGTTTAACAAATTGATGAGCCTAGAACTGCAAAGAGGCTATAACATGACAACTGATAGATCTCTTTATTGTTATAACCAAATTATGTTCTAATGTTGAACTAACATATAATTATTATTGGATATGATTATTCTAGAATCTATAATAATCATGCACTTTCACAACTATGGTCGTTGTTAAAAAAATATTAATGAAATATATAAAATCAAATTCTGGATAAAAAGATGTATATTTGTGACTATTATTTGAATGACGATTCGTGATATATTGAGTAAATTTTATACCTAATGGTAATTTTCAATATAATATGGTTCATACTACCTAGCTAGTTTAATTATTCGATTGAGGTATTTGTTATTAAATTTAAATAAATATTGATTAGTTATGTACAATTTGGATAGCAGACTTATTAGGGTAAGTTCCAAGTTATCGAACAGTTTCATTTTCGAGCACGTAAAAATATCTTATAATTACTATTCTATACTCATATTAACCTTTTTTACTTGTTCGTAAAACTGGAACCGTTCGATAACTCGGAACTTACCCTATAGATAGGCGTGATTTACTTGGTTGTTTTAGTAACGTGGTACCTAGCAACAACATACAGTCTTTTAGTTAAAACTGATAGGAAACATAACAATGTTCTCGGAAAGTGAATTTTCTACAACATATCAAGGTAGTTAGTACAAAACTAGGAAATGCTTTATGTTTTCGGTTATATTACTATAAATAATGTAATTATTTTGTTGAAGATTTCATTACTATGATAATAGTGAAATATTGTTGTAACTTATAAGTTACAAAGATCTTATCTTCTTTTAACTTATAAATTAAATTAAATAATACTAAGTATATAGTACATATCATAGGATATTTTAAAGATTATACTTATCCATTAGTTCTCTCTTACTCTCAAGTAAAAGAGAGAGAAAATATTTGTGATTGAGCAATGAGTGCTTTACTTCACTCACTCTATTTGGTGCATAGAGTGACACAATATAAGGGGGGGGGGGTCGTAAGGGAGGGGGCTAAGGGGGACAGGGGAGAGTAGCGCTATGGTTAGTAGTGGCGGGATGTGTGCTATCCTCCAATAATTTCATTAATGAAATATTTATTTATTTCCTAATAATAATTACCTTGTTGGCAATATATCATGTACATTTAAGTTTACTTCACAACACTGAATCAGTCACAGTTAATATGTACTGCAAATAATGATCATCATACTGTTTTTACAGGATGGCATATTTCTCTATACCTGTAAATAATATAAATCATTCACTGCAATATAATTATTAATTTATGTATAGTTTATATATTTGTTACTAGGCCCTATAAATAAACAAATAAATAATTTAATCATTTCCCCTTCGGTCTATTGGTGATACCTAAGTAAGTAGTGTCTCAGATGATTGACAGATGATTGACAGTTGTACAACCAGTGACATAAGTCAGGCAGCCAGTGGAAGTGACTGTATTTTCGCGCGCTTAACAAAATTAATACAGTCCACCACTTCACATGAATGACCAATGATTAAAACACTGAAATTAAATCATATGTGAAAACAAATGTATTTGTATATGTTGTATATAAAATATCAGCTTATAAATTAGCATACATTAACTTAGAAGATAATTTCTTTCTGTGTAATTAACCACTCGTTCTTTTCTCCCCCCACCCCCGATAATAAGTTACACCTCTCCTCGCCCTGTATCTCTCCCCCCCTAAATCACAAAGTACCTTCCTGAGTAATGCAATGGAACTGTAGAGAAAACCTTCTTATGTAAAAAAAACGTTACTGAATTTTTGAATCTTTTTTTTTACTCACATACAGTTATTGAACTTATAATGTATCATAAAATGAATTATTTTATTACTAGGTTCTGATTTTAACTTATCTTATCACCTTCGCAGATTGCAGAAGGTTACACTTTAGGCAGTATTTATTTATTTGTAATCATGCTAAATTTTCGCATAACTCAAAAAGGTTTCAATCAAATTGCCTGAAATTTTGATAGGTGTTTGTCATTATCCAGGAACCAGTTGGTTAGATTTTACTGATTGTTACAATAATTAGTAATATTATTTTATTATCTTATTATTCTTTAGTGACACATTTTAGTTAGGCTATATATTTATTGTTATTTGAACATATTATTGATTAGGTAGGTGGGAAAAATAACTTTCATCGTAAAATAAACACTAAATTAACTATCATTGATGACTGACTGTAGGTACTGTCGTACTGGTAGTTGGGACCGGAAGTGATACTTTTCTAGGTAGTTAGGTAGGTACTACACCTTTTTAACTTAAATTTAAAACATTTTTATATTAATTTAAAAGAAGTCAAGTTATATTTAAAAATTTAGAAAAAAAGTAATTCGAGTTATATATGAAATAGTTCAACTTAAAGCTACCCCGTGAATGCAATCACTATCCAAGGAATGTGACGGAAAAGGTCACTCACGTATGGAAGAGGAAAATGAAGAGGTGTTACAGTTTTCTGTGTTATTTCTCGTTTTACTTTTTCATTTAAACAAAATTATTTTTTAAATAGATATGCTCCATTTATAAATAATCCTAATAATAATTTTTTTCTTTCATTTTGAGAATTTTATATTCCTTTCTTAGTTTACTTTATTTCTAATATATTTGTATGATGCAATCATTCGATGTATTTCATCATATAATGTTGTTTGTTGTATCCGCTAGTTTGTTGTACTACACACTTCATGATTATTTAATGACCTGTCACGCCCCTACATATACATATATTTGATGTTAAGCAGTAATAAACTGCAGAAGTGTCGGACTGATGTTGGACTAGAGGGGCGTCAAACTAATGGTGTTGTCGGGCCAATGAATAGTAACCCTATGAGTTTACCTAAGAAGTGTAGTTGAAGAGTTTAACCCAAGCACTGTCCTCTTAAACTGCAAGTAGTTTGAAAAAATGGTAAACAAGTAAAAATTAAAAAAATCCATAACTCAAATTACAACAGTTCGGGGCCTAAGGGACGCCACCCCCTTCTTTCCCATTCACCAAAGACAGCTAACGGATAGAGCCCTTGGGTGCTAAGTTTTAAAATCACGGTATGTTGCTAGGTACCGAGTTTATTTAGGGAAAAAAATTAAATAAATCATACCTATCTATAGGGTAAGTTCTGAGTTATCGGACTGTTACAGATTTACGAATAAGTAAAAAAGGTTAAAATGAGAGTTAAATTAATAATTATAATATATTCGCTTACTTGCTCAAAAATATGGAACCGTTCGATAATCGGAACTTATCCTAATTAGTCATGTACCTAAAGTGTAAATAACTAATCAATATTCTTAAATCCAATTATTTATTTAAATTTACATCTCAATTGAATAACTGAACTATAATAAACAATGAATTCAATCAATCATACCTAAAAATGCTATCATTATCACTCAATATATCACAAATCTTCATTCAAAATAATAACGGTCACAATAATACATCTTTTTATCCATACTATATGATAAGCCTACCTAATTGGATTTTAATATTATATTAATGTTTCTTTTAGAAACACAAAAAGTGATCAAACTGTATGATTCTTATAGATAATCAAAATTCATATCCTATAATAATTTTATATGTCAGTTCAATATTATAATTTAATTTAAGTTAACCTATTTAACTGTGTACTTCTATTCCTCTATAAACTTATATTTTTTTACAACTAAATACAAAACATTTGTGTTAATATTTAGTTAAATTTCAGCGTATGAGTCACTGGTCATTCTTCATATCCGTGAATGTATGTGTACGTATGTTTTTTCTAAGAAGATCACTCACACTAGTGGACTTACAGGTTAATTTCTCAATCACTGTCTATCGTATTCAAGATATAAAACACTGATCGATTGACTGTCAAAGAAAATGTTGACTTTATGACTTAGTATACTAGCTCGTGATTATAAGGAATAAATATCTTTTTAAATTTCATATTATACCGATAACGCTATAAATAGTGTAAAAATGTTGAACTTCAAATTATTTTTGGTCATAGAAGTTTATTGAAAGATACAAATGCAGTTGAGTAGTTAGTTATTCGTTAGGTACATAGAAACACTATTTTGGATAGTAGAAATTACCTTGCTACATTAGTTAGTTAATTACTAAATATGTACATAGATACTATAATCAGGTATAAGTAAGTTATGGACCTACATACACCAATTGGGATATTATTAGGTACCTAGATCATATAGTTTGGGGTACGGTCAAGAGCCCCCCTAGGTCATAAGCCCCCTCCCCCCCGGTCACGAGCACCCTCTCCCTGTTTTTTAAATCCTTATTTATCTAGTTAAACAAATGAAGAACTACTTAGATAGAAATAACTGAGAGTTGCTAATGTAGTTTGTTGTATCCGCTAGTTTGTTGTACTGCACATTTCATGCATTGTTTATTAACCTGGCAGGGGGCTCTTGACCTAGGGGGCTTACGACCTACAGCCATAGTTTGACAGTCATGAACTGAGTACCTAAGGTTAGGTATCAAGATACACTTGTTGAGTAATTACAAATCAAATTAGATTGTTAGATACACTAGTTGGTTAATCATGAGTTAGTTTCAAGATACACTAGTTAAATTAGGTATGTAAAAGTTAGCGCACTCACAAGTTGTGACAGTTACAACTTTCTGTGTTATTTCTCTTTTTTTTATTAAAATAAATATGATTGTTAAATAGATATACTCAATTAAGAAATAATCCAAATAATAAAATAATATTTGCTTTCGTTTTTTTAAATTTTACATTCCTTTAATCCATTATAAGTTGACTTTATTTCTAATATGAATTTGTAAGATGCAATGATTCATTGTATTTCATCATTTAATGTAGTTTGTTGAATCCGCTAGTTTGTTGTACTGCACACTAAATGATTATTTAATGACCTGGCAGGGGTATTGGGGGAGGGGGGTTGTGGCACGCCCCCCTATGTACATATATTTGTTGTTAAATCAGATAGAATCTGCAAAAGTGTCGGACTAATGTCGCGTCGGACTGAGTAGTAGTCGGACTAATGAGGCGTCGAACTAATGGTGCGTCGGACTAATGAATAGTAACCCAAACTAGATTAGTACTTATATATTATCAACTTCAAACTTCCTGACCGTATTATTTCGTAAATAGTAATTGCAAATATTCTTTAATCTATTGGTTCCTAAGTATACATAATATAAATATAAATATAATATAAATAATTTCCATCAGTACAAAAAATCTTCAATTCAAATATTTAAACCAATAGGAAGGTATTCTTCGTCAATTAGTTATTAAGAGATATTATAGGTAATATTCAAACATTGGTCTAGGTAGCTAACTGAATTAAGTATTTTGTATTGCGTTGCGCTATCAGTGCTCAGCTGTAAAATATTTAATAAATTGACATAGGTAGTGGGTTAAGTTACGAATTATCGGTCAGTTCCACATTTTCGGTCATATATATAATTGGTATCCTGATAATTATCACTAATACCTATTAAAATAAAGAGTATATAATATATTTTATTGGAAGTTTATTTTTTCTCCTTTGTCTGAAAATGTGGAACTGTCCAATATTTCGTAACTTACCCCAGATAACCATGAATTAGTAGACTTATTTGATAATGACGTATGGTACAGTATATATATCAGAATAAGTTTTATAAACTCCCTTTTTTTTATGAAAGATTCATTCATGTAGGTAGTACCTATTCAAATTTGAATGTATTTTGAAGCTTATGAAATTGACGTGAAAAAGTGGCACTAATGTGTCACTTACATACATACAAGTTAAATATATCGTTAAAATGAGAGTAGTGGAGTAATGGAATGATGAGGATACAAGTACTATTGAAGAAATATAATTTAATTTTTCAGTGTATAGCTCATGTGTGATCAAGGTTTAAAGATAAATAATTATTATTTCATTGTCAAGAAAAAGTTAGTTTTTATTGCAAAAATTGAATACCATCTGACAAACTGTTACCTAGGTAATACTAATATTACTAACCTCAAAAATTATATCGTACACGCAAAATTGAAAGAAATACAATTTCTTACATATGTACCTAGCTAACTTTGAAGCTAATTACTTTACCTGAACCTAATAATAGAATAAAAAACATTGCACATCAACCTAGCTCATTCAAAAATGTAAAGATTATAAACTATCATAGTTGAAAATAATTTAGAACTTGAATATATTTTCTAATTATAACCTAATATTTAACCATAGCTGGATATGCAACACTAATAATTATAATACCTATTATTTTAATCATGAGTATAACGTGCGATAAAATCGTCAGTGAAAGTGACTGTACAAGAACATTCGTACGTACATGTGCTCACGACTTCAACTGAATCAAAACTAGACACGAATTGCATTTGTTATATACTATTTTGTTATAAATAAATTACCAGTTAGCAAATAAATATTAGTACATACTTTGATTGTAGATTTGTTTTCTCAGTGTACCTATCATTCACTACCTTTTTCCTTGTATATTGTCAACCCCTTCCCCTCCCTAATATTTGTCTTTTGAGCGTATTTATATTATTAATAAATAATAAATACCCACTATTATTCGAAACTTAAATAACATTATAA
Source organism: Caprella mutica (assembly GCA_947561585.1). Classification (NCBI taxonomy): domain Eukaryota; kingdom Metazoa; phylum Arthropoda; class Malacostraca; order Amphipoda; family Caprellidae; genus Caprella; species Caprella mutica. The sequence continues at coordinate 41,321 of CANNZV010005008.1, read as the reverse complement.
TATTGCAGTATTTTTATTTATTATTGGATATTTATCATGCTAACATTACCATTTATTTTTAATCACTTTTTCTTTGTATTACATTACTGAAATTTTGAAACCTAGTTTTCTCAGATACCTAGGTTTAGAATAATCAATATTTCAATGCATCAAAAGATGACTAGTGTCATTGTCACTTTGGACTAAACATATTTTAATTACTTAAACTGATTCATTATATTTATATTATTTTTATCTTACCTAATTCATTTCTAAATTATCAGTAAATGCAACACGTTATTATTATCTGAACATATCAATGATTAGGTAGATTGAAGATATATACATCTACTGAAAAGTAATCGATAAATTATTGGTTGCTAAATTAGTATCTATAAATAGTAGAATACATCCAGAACCTATAAGTTTCAGTAAATATATCAAAATAGTATTATTGCTGCACTAACAGTAGGTAGGTAAACTATTGAATATTACGATGATATTTTATTAAAAATAATTATAGTTTGATATATATATATATATATAAATGAGAAATAATAGTGTTTGTATTTTGTTATTCATGAATGAGTAACAAAAGGTAGTAATTGTTTTGTGTTCGTGCTTTTAAATTACTTTATGATAAGCAATCAGGTATTAGGTACCAGCTAATAATGTTAATTGAATTATTGCTAATGCTCGTTACGTAACTAATGACTGTAATTTTTTTAAATATATGTACGATTCCAGAATAGTTGGGTATCCATTTACATAACCAACTTCACCTCCTAATCGATGGATAGATAGATCCCCCCCCCTCCCGCCTGCCCAGGAGACTGCAGATTATTGAGAGGACAAGTTGGGTAACCACACACACAACTTTATCTAAATATCATTGACTGAATCAGTGAGAGGTGAAGTTGTGGAATAACACACGCTACTTTACCGCAATAGAATACTGATTTTATTTGAGCGGTGTAGTTGAGTGAGAACACACATAGGTACACCGTTTGAGATATTTCCTATTAGTTTAGAAGTACAGTTGGGTAAGAATGCACCTAACTTTACCGTAGAGGAAAAGCTTCATTTCGTGGAGAGCGACACTTCGTAGTTACCCAACTTTACCTCTCTACCCTCCAATTACAATGTATTTTAAACACCTGTACCTAATATTTTTGTTGACGTTATTGGCTTTTCCGAAGGGCATCGATTCCCTGAATGGAAAAGAAATCCAATATTATGCGGTGAAATTTTCTTTGTTATCTTTCTGAAAATTGAGTTTGGAGTTTTCAGGTAAGGGTGGCTGGTTTCATTTAGAAATAACTTTGGTGGAATGTGAAGATTTTTTCAAGAAGATGCAGTTTGGACTTTTATTTCAGCTGTTGTGATTTTACTGCTTGCGGGATACCTTTCATCTGGAGAGAAAATACCCATCAATTAATATAGCCCGTAGATTTTCTACCTAATCACTTAACTGTCTCTTCAGTTCTCGAGTTTCAAAAGATATTGCAATTTGGATTATACAGTTTATGTCACTAGTAATTTTTAGCAGTTTTCAATCACTTTAGATTTGGCGTAACGTTTGAGTACCTACAAACACCCCAAGCAGCAAGGATTTATTCCTGGGATATTAAGGGAATATCCCAGGAATATATTCTTGTTCCCAGGGTTATTCCCTTAATATCCCAGGAATAACGCCTGCTACCTGGGACCATCTTTGGTAAAGCAAATAAAACAGCTCAACATCGAATAAGTGGAAGACTTTATCTTTTTCTTATTATTCACCTTTGAATTGCAATATTCAATCAAAATTGACCGCTTAATTTGTTATTTGTATATATGTTTCACGCCATTTGCCTATTTGCACAATCTCTAGAATGCGCTGCGCGTTTTTAGGATCATTGAAAATGCACGACAATCTCGAGAGTGTGCAAGGCGGGTAAAGGGTATGAAGCAGGACCAACAGTGATGGAGTAGATAATCAATTAATTATGCATTTAATTTGTCCATTTCATCCAAATATGATAGTTAATGCTATACATAACTAGATTATGTGCACTCGGTAGAGCGCATACCTTCGCCGCCGCTTTGTCCCGAACTCTCCCAAAATTTAATAAATTGCTAACTGGATAGTAACCAATCGTCCCACCAAGTTTCATGCAATATGGTTCAATACTTTTTGAGTTATAAATGACCTTGACCTTTGACTAGATCTCTCCCAAAATTCTACCAGATGGTTCCTGGACTTTGACCAATTGTACCATCAAATTTCAAACAATTTGGTTGAAGAATACTTTTTGAGTTATTGAGTTATAAATGGCATTGACCTTGATCTTTGACCTTTGACCCGATCGCTCCCAAAATCTGATAATATGGTTCCTGTATATTGACCAATCGTTCCACAAAGTTTCATGCAATATGGTTCAATACTTTTTGAGTTATAAATGACCATGACCTTTGACCGGGTCGTTCTCAAAATTCTACCAGCATGTCACTGGACATGGACCCAATGGTTTCACAAAATTTCAGGCATTGTTGGTTAAATACTTTTTCAGTTAATCGAATATCAAGATGATAAACAAATATATGCCGATGAAAATATGACCTTTCCGCATTCTGACAAGGTAATAACTTGATAATTAAGCTAGAGTTAGTTACTTAATCTTGTGATTGTTGCACATTTTCAAGGTCCTAATAACGTGCGGCGCATTCTCGAGATTGTATAAAATCAGCAAATTGAGCGGAACATATATATGATACATCAGAATGTTTGGTTGCTTTAATTCTGAAGCATCCTGTTTAATTACTTCAAACTAATTCATGTTCAGTTGATCCTTTAATAATTAGTTAGAGGAAATTAATTAAATAGCAGATGTTTCGTAACTAGATTTTAACCTGATACATTAATTTAAAATATAAGGAAAATATTAAATGATACTCTGTATACTTGTAGTAAGAAGTTAATTTTCTGTACGATAATAAATTTTTTCTTTGGATTTTGACATCTAAATTTTCAACGTCCATTGATTATGTATGAATTAAATTTCTGTAACTGACACTCAATAAAATTCTATTCACAGTTTAAATACAGATGAATTCTAATATTGTTTACTGAAAATTGTATATCTTATTTTCAAAAGGTGATATAAACTTAACGTTGGTTATTTTTAGAATTCGAGTAGGTATAGAAAAAACAGTCAACGTCGAATTTAGATAACCTTATTTAAATTGTGAACGTAAATCTTTTCTAAGGGATTATTTTACCAGATATTTCTATATTATTATAATCTGTAATAATAATATAATTAGTTTGTAATAATTACTACAAACAATTTATTGTGGAAATTTTGTGAGAAATAAAGAAAACTGTTTAATGATTTGCCTCGCCTAGAAATAGTGTCAATATTGACCACGAGGGTCCCACAGGCCTGTGAGCCACTTGGTAAACATTGAGATGCTTTTCTGTGTACTGCCTTATTAGAAAAAGAATGGCTTGGAGAGAACAATTTCTGCTCCTTTAGCATCCATTGAGAATAAAATTAAAACGAATAGATTGGAGACATGAATCTTTTATAAGAAATAAACAATTTATAAGAAATCAATTAAATTTCTTTCTTTTATAATTTATTTTTATATATAATTTTTTTCTATTGTATTAAATGTTTTTATATTCATTTGTAAGAAATAAATAATTATTGATCTACTTTTTGGGTGAAATTGTAGGTATATAACAATTGTATACGTATTTATATTTATAAAAGTAAGAATAAATAACGTTGAAGTAACTAAAATGTGTCAAGACTGTAAACTATTGCAGAAAATAGCAGCATTTAAATTCAGTTAATATATTTTCATGTGTAGCACTGGCACAGGTAAAATTATGGGCTCCTGCCTCCCTTTTTACTAGACCTGAACACATTGTCTTCTCCAGAGTTTATTATACTCCTGAGATATAGAATAATGACACCGTACCCGGACACGTACAGTTCTCGGAAACTTAGAAGTCATGAACCAATCTGACCTTAAGAAAATTCAGATTGACCTATCATGACCAGTGTTAACTCCACTTTCCGATTACTTTGAGTGTCTGAGTACAGGGACGCTCTTCTGGTTATAGTAGATTAATTTTGACGTCATTGCTACCTAATTGGTTATGATTAGGGTTGTGACAATATGCTTTTAGAATGATAGATCTTAAGAATATCACAGACGAAATCTAATGGTATCGAATGCTATATACCGCTGGTGTAGAACCATTCAATACTCTTTAATTCTCTCCGTCTATAATATTTTCAGGATCTATGATTTTAAAAGCATATTTTCACAACCCTAGTTATGATAATGCCTTCACACGAAGTAGATGGTCAATCCCATGACCCAAAGAAGGGTTTTGACCCTCTAAGACCACGCCCTGCACTATTGGGGTCAGTCTGTCACTTTAATTAATATAAATCGCAGGTAGTTTGTTGTGTGACACTAATTAAAAAGCTTTTAGCGTGACCTCTGGTGGTGCTTTCTGGTACTTCCTGAAAATGCACAGTTGCCAATTAGTCTAATTAACTTGAGAATTTATTCACCTGTGAGTTTAATTGGAAGGGGAATAAGGAGTAGGATCTATCTACAATATTGAGAATTTTACTTAAAGATTTCGGTTATAAAGGAAAAGTTAATAACCTATAAGTATTTTTTTCTCTTGCAATGACTGACTTCTTGTTTACATTTTAGGTATTCTTAAGTATTGCCTAGCTACTTATGGCCCATACTATACTAGCAGTTTCACCGCCGCGTTTTCACTGCTCTTTTTAAGCGTCTCAATTAATCACGGTTAAATGAATGGAAGGCGGTAGTAACGCTAGTAAAGTATGCAAATTTCCCTTCAATTCATTTAACCGTGATTAATTGAAGACGCGTAAACAGGGCAGTGAAAACGCGGCGGTGAAACTGCTTGTATAGTATGGGTCTTAGTTGAATTTTTTGCATAATTTGCTAGTCACGATTTAGTATTTTATTTGAAATATAGAAACATCTTAAAGTGTTGCTATCAATAATAATAACAATAATATATTATTATACAGTAATATTGTTCTGTTTAGGACATTATATATTATTATACATTAATATCAAAGCTATTATACTACAGTAAGATACGCCTCTCAAAAGGACCACAGAAAAGGTCTTTACTAACTCCTTTCTCTTTAATTCGTATATAGCAACATGTACCATTATACTAATTCAAATAAAGCCAATTAAAGGTACGTATGCAGTATATGCTAGAGAATATTAATTTCGCTGAACCTGCTCTATTCCTGATATCCATGGAAGATTTATATTTGAATTCCATCTTGTTCCCTTGGATATTGAGGGGATATCTCTTCACTATTCCATTTCTATCCCCTTGTTAATGAGGGAATATCTAGGAAACATTCCAGTGATAATGTATTTAAATCCCATTATTATTTCCTTGATATCATTGGAGATATCCCCATATCGAAAGAATGTCAAAATGGGTCATCACCTCTATAACATAGAGGATATCGGGGAAACAACCCCAACGAATTTCCCCGGAATATCTCGGGAATAATGTTTTGTTACTTGGGTTACGTTCCTAACAAATGGTTATTAGTGGGAAATTGAACATAACAGACCTTAGTACATGTTATAATAATATTAAATTTACAATGATAGTTCGAAGTGTCTGCCTCAAGCTTCACTTCATGCATGACACCTTATCTTATCTGAAGAGACTCCTGCAAACGAAACAACATTCTCCGCTCTTGCACCAACAGCTACTCTTGCAACAAGATCCATCTCAGACTCCACAGGTGTTTCGTACACCAGTGATTTCATATGGCCCCATAAATAGAAATCCAATGGTGACAAGTCTGGATATCTCGTAGGCCATGGCATTGGCATTTTGCACCCTATCCACCTGTTCCCATAGGTAAGACATTAGCGAACATCTCTTGTACTATGGACAGGAGCTCCATCGGGGCCGGCCATAGGCTCTTCTATCTAATCGAAAACTTCTTCACGTGAGCGACAATGTATAGCCGTAAACATTTCATGTCCAGGCAAATATCTATTCGGGAACATCTCACTGCCGTGCACCGTGAACCATATTCATTTAAGTAATTCTTCATCATGTATATCATATGCCGTATTTCCAGCACGACTTGCAGCAGTGAATTGAATTGGAAACAATCGAAACCTACCTACTCCAAACACAATGAATGGTAACAAATTACCCTTTGGACATTTTTGTTATTCACGAAAAAAAAAATTGTTTTGGGTTTTCATTCAAACTGTCAAATATTGTCGGAATTAAAATGAAACACCCTGTATAAATAAAGTAATAGAATAATAAGTACTGTATATAAAATAAATAATAGAATAATAAGTAACGTATATAAAATAAGTAATAGAATAATAAGTAACGTATATAAAATAAGTAATAGAATAATAAGTAACGTTTATAAAATAAGTAATAGAATAATAAGTAATGTATATAAAATAAGTAATAGAATAATAAGTAACGTATATAAAATAAGTAATAGAATAATAAGTAATGTATATAAAATAAGTAATAGAATAATAAGTAATGTATATAAAATAAGTAATAGAATGCAACAGGCTTAGTGAACAAGTTATTTGAGAATATAATATCTTTAGTTCTGTGTCAAATAAATACAAAGATACAATATAGACTCTGACAACAAAACTAATAAATTTGACACACGGTTTAGTTATTCATGATTAATTTAATATAAGTTACTCGTGCTTATTCCAATTAAAGTTACTCGTGATTATTCCAATTAAAGTTGTTCGTGATTATTCCAATTACAGTTATTCGTGATTATTCCAATTAAAGTTGTTCGTGATTATTCCAATTACAGTTATTCGTGATTATTCCAATTAAAGTTAATCGTGATTATTCCAATTAAAGTTATTCGTGATTAATTTAATAAAAGTTATCCGTGATTATTCCAATTAAAGTTATTTATGATTAGATTATTTCAATTAAAGTTATTCGTGATTAGTCCAATTAAAGTTATTCGTGATTATTGCAGTTAAAGTTATCCGTGATTATTGCAATTAAAGTTTTTCGTGATTATTGCAATTAAATTTATTCATAATTAAATAAGTTATTCGTGATTATTTTAATTAAAGTTATTCGTGATTATTGCAGTTAAAGTTATTCGTGATTATTGCAATTAAAGTTATTCGTAATTATTGCAATTAAAGTTATTCGTGATTATTTTAATTAAAGTTACTCGTGAATATTACAATTAAAGTTATTCGTGATAATTGCAATTAAAGTTATTCGTGATTATTATAATTAAAGTTATTCGTGATTATTCCAATTAAAGTTATTCGTGATTATTGCAATTAAAGTTATCGTGACTATTGCAATTGAAGTTATTCGTGATTATTTCAATTGAAGTTATTCGAGATTATTGCAATTAAAGTTATTCGTGATTATTGCAATTGAAGTAATTCGTGACTATTGCAATAGAAGTTATTCGTGACTATTGCAATAGAAGTTATTCGTGATTATTTCAATTAAAGTTATTCGTGATTATTGCAATAAAAGTTATTCGTGATTATTACAATCAAAGTTATTCGTGATTATTTCAAATAAAGTTATTCGTGATTATTACAATTAAAGTTATTCGTGATTATTTCAAATAAAGTTATTCGTGATTATATAAAGTTATTCTTAATTTTAATCAGGTAAATAATAACAATAGTCAATACTGTGATATTTTTCTTGTATTTTCTGTTACCTGGTAAACTAATTAGTATACGTTGTATCCCAGTAAGGTACAAGGGAGTTAGAAAAAGAAGAAAGGCAGATGTCTAGACTATTGTGGACACAACAATGACCTACTGTGACCTACTTAGTCACTGTCTCAGACATCTTTCGAAAAGAGTCTATGACTATTTAGAACAAAGGATGGAAATTCCTTTTATTAAAACCATTTGTAGGATATTTTTGTAAATAAAACGAAATTGTTTGTTAAAACTTTTAGTATGCTGATAATTTGAAATAAAATAACCACATTACCCACCAAAGCCATCTATTATCATATAATTTGCACTAAATATTCGAATAGCGTCTGACGAGTCATCAATGATCTTAAAAGGAGTTGTTTATATAGACTCCTTCGATATAAATGTATCATTTGAATTACTGTACGAATATTTTCCCTTTAGAATCTCTCATACAAGCAATTCATTGGTTTCTTGTTTCTTATTTCCTGATTTGTCATATAAGATTTAATAGAATAAATAGAGTGAACATAATGATTATAACACATGAATAGGTATTTAATTATAATTTCGGCGCGTCATAAATAGTCATATTACAAATGAAAAGAGTCACTGTGATGATGTACTATCAGAGAAAAGAGTCACTGTGATGATGTACTATCAGAGAAAAGAGTCGCTGTGATGATGTACTATCAGAGAAAAGAGTCACTGTGATGATGTACTATCAGAGAAAAGAGTCACTGTGATGATGTACTATCAGAGAAAAGAGTCACTGTGATGATGTACTATCAGAGAAAAGAGTCACTGTGATGATGTACTATCAGAGAAAAGAGTCACTGTGATGATGTACTATCAGAGAAAAGAGTCACTGTGATGATGTACTATCAGAGAAAAGAGTCACTGTGATGATGTACGATCAGAGAAAAGAGTCACTGTGATGATGTACTATCAGAGAAAAGAGTCACAGTGATGATGTACTATCAGAGAAAAGAGTCACTGTGATGATGTACTATCAGAGAAAAGAGTCACTGTGATGATGTACGATCAGAGAAAAGAGTCACTGTGATGATGTACTATCAGAGAAAAGAGTCACAGTGATGATGTACTATCAGAGAAAAGAGTCACTGTGATGATGTACTATCAGAGAAAAGAGTCACTGTGATGATGTACTATCAGAGAAAAGAGTCACTGTGATGATGTACTATCAGAGAAAAGAGTTACAGTGATGATGTACTATCAGAGAAAAGAGTCACTGTGATGATGTACTAACAGAGAAAAGAGTCACTGTGATGATGTACTATCAGAGAAAAGAGTCACTGTGATGATGTACTATCAGAGAAAAGAGTCACTGTGATGATGTACTATCAGAGAAAAGAGTCACTGTGATGATGTACTATCAGAGAAAAGAGTCACTGTGATGATGTACTATCAGAGAAAAGAGTCACTGTGATGATGTACTATCAGAGAAAAGAGTCGCTGTGATGATATACTATCAGAGAAAAAAGTCACTGTGATGATGTACTATCAGAGAAAAGAGTCACTGTGATGATGTACTATCAGAGAAAAGAGTCACTGTGATGATGTAATATCAGAGAAAAGAGTCGCTCTGATGATTAACTATCAGAGAAAAGAGTCACTGTGATGATGTACTGTCAG
>CANNZV010005008.1:0-26666 GCA_947561585.1 Caprella mutica | reverse complement strand
CTGATAGTACATCATCACAGTGACTCTTTTCTCTGATAGTACATCATCACAGTGACTCTTTTCTCTGATAGTACATCATCACAGCGACTCTTTTCTCTGATAGTACATCATCACAGTGACTCTTTTCTCTGACAGTACATCATCTCAGTGACACTTTTCTCTGATAGTACATCATCACAGTGACTCTTTTCTCTGATAGTACATCATCACAGTGACTCTTTTCTCTGATAGTACATCATCACAGTGACTCTTTTCTCTGATAGTACATCATCACAGTGACTCTTTTCTCTGATAGTACATCATCACAGTGATTCTTTTCTCTGATAGTACATCATCACAGTGACTCTTTTCTCTGATAGTACATCATCACAGTGACTCTTTTCTCTGATAGTACATCATCACAGTGACTCTTTTCTCTGATAGTACATCATCACAGTGACTCTTTTCTCTGATAGTACATCATCACAGTGACTCTTTTCTCTGATAGTACATCATCACAGTGACTCTTTTCTCTGATAGTACATCATCACAGTGACTCTTTTCTCTGATAGTACATAATCACAGTGACTCTTTCCTCTGATAGTACATCATCTCAGACAAATTAAAATCGTCGCCATTATATTTCCTTTTATTTATCTAATATAAAAGCAAACTATTCATTTTTATTGTTTATTATTTTTAACCCATCACTGTGTACCAGAGAAAATTGTGTTCACAATTTTCAAGTCTAAATTGGGCACAATTTACATGTTAATGGAGCAATTTCTTGCATTTTAATAGAGTAATTTCTTTTCTTTTCTGTTCAGTTGGGAGAATAACTGAGTTGTTTTTTCCCAGTGAGTTGTAAAGGTTGGCCGTTAGAGGGAGTTGTTTGAGATAACTTTTATTGTTTCTAATGCTCCTAAGAAATATATAGTTTTCCTAGAATCATTTGATTCAGCAAACTAGACACTAACGATCAATGTTGTATGTTTATTCGTGTGGGTTTTACGTGGGAGTTTCAATCTGAACATCAGTATCATCTTTCCTCAATGTTGATAGAGTCCATATTGTCAGTTAATAGCATTAAACATGAGTCTTATTGACCACAGAAGCTTAGATAAACATAGGTATTTGATGGATATAATATCATAGTTATTAAATGGACACTGTGTTAGTTACGTTACACTCTAATGTAACAATGGACACTGTGTTAGTTACGTTACACTCTAATGTAACAATGGACACTGTGATTGTTACGTTACACTCTACTGTAACAATGGACACTGTGATTGTTATTTCCCTAATCGCTTTTCAAAGTTTTCACCCTGGCGTTCATTTTGGTTCTGTAACACGGATCGCGAATACTAATTAATATCTCTTGCTCGCAAAAGAAGTGGAATTTGATAGTTCCAAATTGAAAACTCTAGCGGCATCAAATTCAACTTCAGTAGAATGTCCCTTGATGAAACTGTGCCAGGTTTGAAGAACGATTTGAACTTTAAAGATATATTAAATTACATCTACCAATTTGTGATGCAAATATTGCAATTAGTAATTTTCACTATTTAATTATAGATATTTTTCACCAATGTCAAAATTCCTACCCATTCCAATTCATTCCTACCCATTCCAATTCATTCCTACCCATTCCAATTCATTCCTACCCATTCCAATTCATTTCTACCCATTCCAATTAATTCCTACCCCTTCCAATTCATTCCTACCCATTCCAATTCATTCCTACCAATTCCAATTCATTCCTACCAATTCCAATTCATTCCTACCCATTCCAATTCATTCCTACCAATTCCAATTCATTCCTACCCATTCCAATTCATTCCTACCCATTCCAATTCATTCCTACCCATTCCAATTCATTCCTACCAATTCCAATTAATTCCTACCCCTTCCAATTCATTCCTACCCATTCCAATTCATTCCTACCAATTCCAATTCATTCCTACCAATTCCAATTCATTCCTACCCATTCCAATTCATTCCTACCAATTCCAATTCATTCCTACCCATTCCAATTCATTCCTACCCATTCCAATTCATTCCTACCCATTCCAATTCATTCCTACCCCTTCCAATTCATTCCTACCCATTCCAATTCATTCCTACCCATTCCAATTAATTCCTACCCCTTCCAATTCATTCCTACCCATTCCAATTCATTCCTACCCATTCCAATTAATTCCTACCCCTTCCAATTCATTCCTACCCATTCCAATTCATTCCTACCAATTCCAATTCATTCCTACCAATTCCAATTCATTCCTACCCATTCCAATTCATTCCTACCAATTCCAATTCATTCTTACCAATTCCAATTCATTCCTATCCATTCCAATTCATTCCAATTCATTCCTACCCATTCCAATTCATTCCAATTCATTCCTACCCATTCCAATTCATTCCTACCCATTCCAATTCATTCCTACCCATTCCAATTCATTCCAAATCTTCAACCCCTCCCATCTAAGATCATTGCCCCTTATTTTTTTTCACTTTGCTGATTCCGGTTCATTTCCCAATTTCTAGCGTATGGCAATACGGCATTTACCATTGCCGTTTGTTTCAGGAATCCATTTCCATTTGCCAACTCACTGGAGATTTTATTCCGGAAGGAATGGCAGCGATCCACAGAGAAGGAATCTCCTGATCACTCGGAATGATCGGTTGGATTTTACTTCTCGACTCCTGGCGAATAAAATTATCTCATTTAGCCGAATGTACTTGAACGAACCCTTCTCATTTAGGTAAACGTACTTAGAGAACAACGTGTGACGGAACGAACCCTTCTCATTTAGCTAAACGTATTTAGAGAACACCGTAAGACTGAACGAACCCTTCTCATTTAGCTAAACGTACTTAGAGAACAACGTAAGACTGAACGAACCCTTCTCATTTAGCTAAACGTATTTAGAGAACAACGTAAGACTGAACGAACCCTTCTCATTTAGCTAAACGTATTTAGAGAACACAGAGTGACTGAACGAACCCTTTTCATTTAGCCAAACGTACTTAGAGAACAACGTGTGACTGAACGAACCCTTCTCATTTAGCTAAACGTATTTAGAGAACACCGTAAGACTGAACGAACCCTTCTCATTTAGCTAAACGTACTTAGAGAACACCGTAAGACTGAACGAACCCTTCTCATTTAGCTAAACGTATTTAGAGAACACAGAGTGACTGAACGAACCCTTCTCATTCAGCCAAACGTACTTAGAGAACACTGCGTGACTGTACGAACCCTTTTCATTTAGCTAAATGTTCTTAGAGAACACCGATCTCTTTTACTATTTATTCCATCTATCTATTACCAAGGTATTGCTTTCAACTTTTCGAATAAAGCAGTTCAATGGCTTTTGAAGTATATCGATATTGGAATGTTCTGAATTCCAGTTTCCAAATTACCAATAGCGTATAATGGTAGTTTCTATAATTGCTGACCAAAATGATTAACCTTTCATTGTCAGGTCATCAATGATGTAATAGAATATACCCAAAATTATCTTCTATGGCCCCCCATAACTCTTCTGAAGGTGACGATATTTCGACTGGTGAATCCGGTACCTGAATTTGTGTGACTTGTCGAATGCGACAGAGTGACTTGGCGGTTATGATTCCAAGCAGGAACCAAAGGTTAAGAAACCACCAAAAAGATTCTTGAATTTTACTCTGAATGTAACATTCCGAATGGGAATCTAACTGGAATTGAGGCAATTCTCTGAAATGAGGCGGGAGTATAATACATTTTCCACCTGTAATTCTGGAATGATAACACAGTTCAAATATTATTTGATAGTTACAGAAAAAGACTGTTGATAAGATAGGTATGGTATTTAAATTCTTAAATTAATTACCTATTCTGCACAAGATGAAATTAAAATATGAATTACTATTCTTATTAGATATAGTAACTAGATTATGTGCTTACGGTAGAGCGCATACCTTCGCCGCCGCTTTGACCTGTTCCCTCCCAAAATCTAATAAACTGCTAACTGGATAATAACCAATCGTCACACCAAATTTCATGCAATAGAGTTCAATACTTTTGAGTTATTGAGTTATAAATGACCTTGACCTTTGACCGGATCGCTCCCAAAATTCTAACAGATGGTTCCTGGACATTGATAAATTGTACCATCAAATTTCAGACAATATGGTTGAATACTTTTTGAGTTACAAATGGCCTTAACCTTGATCTATGATCTTTGACCCGATTGCTCCCAAAATCTAACAAAATGGTGCCTGTATATTGACCAATCGTCCCACCAAGTTTCATGCAATATGGTCCAATATTTTTTGTGTTATAAATGACCTTGACCTTTGACCGGGTCACTCCCAAAATTCTACCAGCAGGTCACTGGACATGGATCAATCGTTTCATCAAATTTTAGGCAATTCGGTATAACACTTTTTTAGTTAAGCGAAAAACAAGATGATAAATAAATAAATGAGGGCTAAAATATGACCTTCCCGCACTCTGCGGAGGTAATAATCATGGAAAATTGTTCAAAATTAGATAACAACTTTTTAAAAATCTGTCGTAACATTTAACTGTAATGTTCGAGATCTATTCAATTTGCCTGATTCATTTCATCGGTATGATCTTTGTTTCTATCGGCATGATAACTGCAATCATCGGTATCATCTTTATTTGGTAGCCGGTAAATTGCTCGAAAACAATTGCTCGAAAGACAATTGCTCGAAAACAATTGCTCGAAAGACAATTGCTCGAAAACAATTGCTCGAAAAAAAATTGCTCGAATGAACAATTGCTCGAATGAACAATTGCTCGAATTATCGAATAGCTCGAATGAATAAAATTGCTCGAATAGTTTTCGATTTTATAAAAGTCAGTAATTCATGAAGTGGAGCTGCACCTAACAATCCTTGTTTCTTTTTAGTAATTGATCATAATTCATTCTAAAAATGATTTTAATTATTACTCATTCTGCATAAACATTTTTTTAGACCGTTTGTGTCATCTCGTATGTAACATGTGAATTGGAATCATGTGGTGAATCACTACTATTTTTTTTTATCATAAAACCCGAAAACTTATTTATTACTAGCCTATCTGTATGTGGTACCTCGATTGGTGAAATAACTCAAAGTTATGGCAGAGTTTTAATAAATCTACGATTTTTTTCGGGTTTTATGATAAAAAAACATGAATAGTAGTGATTCACCACATGATTCCAATTCACATGTTACAAACGAGATGACACAAACAGTCTAAAAAAAGATTATGCAGAATGAGTAATAATTAAAATCATTTATAGAATGAAATATGATCAATTACTAAAAAGAAACAAGGATTATTAGGTGCAGCTCCACTTCATGAATTACTGACTTTTATAAAATCGAAAACTGAGTAACTTTATAATTCGAGCAATTTTGTTCATTCGAGCAATTCGATAATTCAAGCAATTGTTCGTTCGAGCAATTGTTCATTCGAGCAATCGTTTTGTTTCTATCGCATGACAACTGCTATCATCGGTGACATCTTTGTTTCTATCGGCATGACAACTGCTATCATCGGTAACGTCTTTGTTTCTATCGGCATGACAACTGCTTTCATCGGAAACATCTTTGTTTCTATCGGCATGACAACTGCTTTCATCGGAAACATCTTTGTTTTTACCGGCATGACAACTGCTATCATCGGTAACATCTTTGTTTCTATCGGCATGACAACTGCTTTCATCGGTAACATCTTTGTCTCTATCGGCATGACAACTGCTATCATCGGTAACATCTTTGTTTCTATCGGCATGACAACTGCTATCATCGGTAACATCTTTGTTTCTATCGGCATGACAACTGCTATCATCGGTAACATTTTTGTCTCTATCGGCATGACAACTGCTTTCATCGGTAACATCTTTGTTTCTATCGGCATGACAACTGCTATCATCGGTAACATCTTTGTTTCTATCGGCATGACAACTGCTATCATCGGTAACATCTTTGTTTCTATCGGCATGACAACTGCTATCATCGGTAACATCTTTGTCTCTATCGGCATGACAACTGCTTTCATCGGTAACATCTTTGTCTCTATCGGCATGACAACTGCTTTCATCGGTAACATCTTTGTTTCTATCGGCATGACAACTGCTATCATCGGTAACATCTTTGTTTCTATCGGCATGACAACTGCTATCATCGGTAACATCTTTGTCTCTATCGGCATGACAACTGCTTTCATCGGTAACATCTTTGTTTCTATCGGCATGACAACTGCTATCATCGGTAACATCTTTGTTTCTATCGGCATGACAACTGCTATCATCGGTAACATCTTTGTCTCTATCGGCATGACAACTGCTTTCATCGGTAACATCTTTGTTTCTATCGGCATGACAACTGCTATCATCGGTAACATCTTTGTTTCTATCGGCATGACAACTGCTTTCATCGGTAACATCTTTGTTTCTATCGGCATGACAACTGCTATCATCGGTAACATCTTTGTTTCTATCGGCATGACAACTGCTTTCATCGGTAACATCTTTGTTTCTATCGGCATGACAACTGCTATCATCGGTAACATCTTTGTTTCTATCGGCATGACAACTGCTTTCATCGGTAACATCTTTGTTTCTATCGGCATGACAACTGCTTTCATCGGTAACATCTTTGTTTCTATCGGCATGACAACTGCTATCATCGGTAACATCTTTGTTTCTATCGGCATGACAACTGCTTTCATCGGTAACATCTTTGTTTCTATCGGCATGACAACTGCTTTCATCGGTAACATCTTTGTTTCTATCGGCATGACAACTGCTATCATCGGTAACATCTTTGTTTCTATCGGCATGACAACTGCTTTCATCGGTAACATCTTTGTTTCTATCGGCATGACAACTGCTATCATCGGTAACATCTTTGTTTCTATCGGCATGACAACTGCTTTCATCGGTAACATCTTTGTTTCTATCGGCATGACAACTGCTTTCATCGGTAACATCTTTGTTTCTATCGGCATGACAACTGCTTTCATCGGTAACAAGAGGATTCAGGTCATTCCCCTTTCAGGTAAAAGGCCTGAGGTAACTTCCTAGTTGGTCTCTTCTATTTTTAGGCCTATGGTCATCTTTTCTACGGCTTGTAGGCTGTATGGCCTCAGTTATGTTTATTTGGAGAGGAGTATTGTTAACCTTTGGTTGCTAAGTTTATTCTGTACCCTTTCCAAATTTATTCGTAAGTTTCTTCTTGATTTATATGTTACTTTTAATGAGAGTTTGAAATTTCTTCTTCTTCATGTTTTAATTGAAAAATATCTTCTTTAGATAAATAAAAAAAATCTGCATAAAAAAATGTGTGCACATCTGTTTTATACTTCTGAAATAGATAATTTGGAATCTGAAATAATTTGTACAGTACCCAAGAAATACGATCCCACCACATAATTTTCATTGGCCAACGATAATGATATTACGTTACTAATACTACCTACATATTCAATGAACAATTGTTTTATCCATTTTTTTCCATTTCATCGCGCACTCTCCCATTGCAATCCTGTACCCTTTGCAGAGCCTGAGCACACACACATGTCTGTCCTCGTTACAAAATCTGAAGTGGCCTCATAATTCCCGGTCCATCATTCAATTTGCTCCGTAACTCATTTAGTGTTAGCGCCAATCTAGCGGGTAATTGCTGTAAAAGCAGTGTTGCCATAAAGATTATCCCTGTGGAGCAGTGTTGCCATAAAAAGCAGCCAGCCATCCTCCCTCTGAAGACCACAATCTTAACTTTATTAACGCATCACAGATATTCAAGATATCTTAGAATTTTATGACTAAAGGGACAGGAATAAAATCTGGGGAATATTTTTTAGGAGAGTCTTATATTTTACGGACAAAGAGCACGGTTAATAAAATCTCCATGGAAAGTTAGGCTCTAAAGTTAGGGAATGAATGTGATTGATGGGAGGTAATCATACGTTATTAGGATTTTAGAATATAGTAATATGATAAAAGAATTGAAATTGAATGGATGATATCCAATAGAAAACAATTGACCGATGGGATTGGAACATAGAAAAGGTAGTAAAACTTTTACTGTGTTCTTCATTTTGAAAGGAATTAATTTATCTTTATTCATAATATGTTTCAATTTTTTGTTGGACACATGTACCTAGTAATTTTTAAAGACTTGTATTATATAGTAACATATGTCCTTACCTATTTCTTTGTTTTCACAGAAAATCTCTTCCGTAATCTGCGAAGATTATCGAGGAAGACAGGCCGAATTCTCACATGAAAGAGCTCAGTAAATCTTCAAGAATGTCGGACAATATATTTCTCTAGATTCGGAGGGGTAAAATATTCAAACTGTGGCGTTTGTCTGAATGTTAGCGTCGAAATCTGAAGAGGAGGTGCCAGTCTGCAGAATGTGGCAAATGTATTCGCCAACGAAGAACAATGGATTTAGCGTTAAAAATCATGCCAGGGATGTTTTGAAATGTTGTGATGCGTTTCTGAAGAGTATTTCAGAGGAATGAATTCAAAGTATTCGAGGGACTTTATTCTGAAGCATGAAACATGAACTTCTCTGATATATTAAACTGAAATATGAGTTACTGTCGAAAAGAGGGTTCCTTACTTGGAAATGAAATTTAGAAGTCGAAAATGATTTAGTTCTAAAAATTAATATTAAATTCCTTTTTTTAATGAAAAAATATTAAATTTAGACATGTGATTTTGTTTTGTATAAACTAGAATGATTCTTTTTTAGAATTAAATGCTCCGAAGTGCATTTTAAAACTGTACTCTGTACTGCAAGTGAAAATGATACTCTATATTTATGTTGCCGAAGGAAAGAGTCGCCAAAATTCCTAAGCATTGGATAAAGGACAGACCCCCAGAACGAATTTGCTGACTAAGCAAAAAAAGAGAAGAATGTTAGTGAAGAAATGAAAAGGAGAAGAGATTTATGATCAGACTTTGCAAGTCACATCATTTTGACGTGGTAATGAGAAGATATGGAGGAGATAGCACAGTAAGTTGGTTGTTTCTCTTCTTAATTGGTAAGGCACTTTAAAAAAGGAAAAGAAATCGATCACAAACTCAAAACTGTGAATATCGAAGGTTGATTAAAAATAATGATCTTCAGAAGGTGATCTTTAGAAGGTGATTCTCAGCTGGTGAGATTTTCAGAGGTTGATTTTCAAAAGGTAATATTTGGAAGGTGATCTTCAGAAAGTGAATTTTAGAAGAAAGAAATCTAAAAGAGAATCTTCTATAAATGAATGCTCTTAATTTTGGTCTAGGACATTTCGTCCAGAAAATGCATTATTTTTTATTTTAATGTGTCTATGTTTTATACATTTCACATTGTTTTCACTATCAAATTAATAGCAAGGTGTAAATATACATTATTATTATATAGTGATTTAGGCCGAAGAAAGTTTTATCTATCGATCACAGTCATAAAATTAGATATGCTAAACGGGTGGACTGTATCTCTAATGTATTTACATCATTTATTATTTTGTATTAATTAATGAGTTATGAGTATCTAAAATATGGAACTGAAATAGGTAGCAGGGTAGAAACAAGAATAAATGTGTGGTTCAATTGACAGCTGAGGTAAGATGTGGAGGATTTACGTTTACATATAAAACACAAAGGTTATCACCACTGAATTCTTGACTTCCATGTAACATTAAAAATAATCAGTTTTATTATTAGCAGGTGTAACCAGCATGACTGCTGGAGCAGAAGATTGCAATAAGAATTTAGTCAAAGACCATGAATATCTGAACAAAGGGTGTGTTCGACTTTTATAATGCAGAATATATATAAACAATATATAATATATAACTTCCGTGCCATTTACCGGTTTGTACAATCTCGAGAATGCGCTGCGCGTTTTTAGGATCAATGAAAATGAGCGACAATCTCGAGAGTGTGCAAGGCGGGTAAAGGGTATGAAGCAGGACCAACAGTGATGGAGTAGATAATCAATTAATTATGTATTTAATTGGTCCACTTCATCAAAATATGATAGTTAATGCTATACATAATAACTTGATAATTAAGCTTGAGTTAGTTACTTAGTCTCGAGATTGTTGCACATTTTCAAGATCCTAAAAACGTGCGGCGCATTCTCGAGATTGTGCAAAATTGGTTCATTTCATCAAAATATGATAATTAAAGCTATACAGGGTGACCCACATAAAGTGTATCCAAATTTTGAATTAATCTAAATATTGCAGACTATAATATTAAGCAATGTCGATGGTAGAATGGATACAAGTTAAAATATCTAATTTTTAAATTAATACAATATTCATATTAATTCAATAATATATATTATATAAGGTCACCCTGTATATAATAACATGCTAGTGTATTGGTAATTAAAGATTAAGTTAGTTACTTAATGAAAACTTGAACAAAACTGGTATTATAATTTTACTGAGATATCAAACATTCTATCAAATGTTTGTAATTAACCTCATATGTTTTTCCCCTTTGTTTTTATCGTAAAAATATCGTCCTTTAATTTAAATAAAAAAATAAGAAAATGTTTTAAAAAAAAATACATGCAGGAATGCGTAAAATAAAACAACGAAATGTCCGTGGACGAAATGTCCGATGACCAAATGTTCATGGACGAAATGTCATGCCACGTCTAAATTTACGTCCCTAAGTATATTGTTTAATCTGCAGAAATTCTGGCCTTTAATTCCGTATGTTTTTCTCGTCAAACCACTGACATCAAACATCAAAGTCTTGCTAACCTGACAGATTTGATAATTTCCGCTTCATCAATTTAGTTAGTTTAAAAGTTTAAAATATATATTATATGAAGTAAAAGCAAAATAAGAGACAGAACTTCGAAAACTTTAAAACGGTTTTAGATATTATATCACTGAGATATCAGGTCACTGAGATATCAGGTCACTGAGATATCAGGTCACTGAGATATCAGGTCACTGAGATATCAGGTCACTGAGATATCAGGTCACTGAGATATCAGGTCACTGAGATATCAGGTCACTGAGATATCAGGTCACTGAGATATCAGGTCACTGAGATATCAGGTCACTGAGATATCAGGTCACTGAGATATCAGGTCACTGAGATATCAGGTCACTGAGATATCAGGTCACTGTGATATTAGATCACTGAGATATCAGGTCACTGAGATATCAGGTCACTGAGATATCAGGTCACTGAGATATCAGGTCACTGAGATATCAGGTCACTGAGATATCAGGTCACTGTGATATCAGGTCACTGTGATATCAGGTCACTGAGATATTAGATCACTGAGATATCAGATCACTGTGATAGTAGATCACTGTGATATTAGATCACTGTGATATCAGGTCACTGTGATATTAGGTCACTGTGATTTTAGATCACTGTGATATTAGATCACTGTGATATTAGGTCACTGTGATATCAGGTATCTGTGATATTAGGTCACTGTGAAATTAGGTCACTGTGATATTAGGTCACTGTGGTATTAGATCACTGTGATATCAGGTCACTGTGATATCAGGTATCTGTGATATCAGGTCACTGTGATATCAGGTATCTGTGATATTAGGTCACTGTGATATTAGGTCACTGTGATATTAGGTCACTGTGATATTAGGTCACTGTGATATTAGATCACTGTGATATCAGGTCACTGTGATATTAGATCACTGTGATATTAGGTCACTGTGATATCAGGTCACTGTGATATCAGGTATCTGTGATATTAGGTCACTGTGATATTAGGTCACTGTGATATTAGGTCACTGTGATATTAGATCACTGTGATATTAGGTCACTGTGATATCAGGTATCTGTGTTATTAGGTCACTGTGATATTAGGTCACTGTGATATTAGGTCACTGTGATATTAGATCACTGTGATATCAGGTCACTGTGATATCAGGTATCTGTGATATCAGGTCACTGTGATATCAGGTATCTGTGATATTAGGTCACTGTGATATTAGGTCACTGTGATATTAGGTCACTGTGATATTAGATCACTGTGATATTAGATCACTGTGATATTAGATCACTGTGATATTAGATCACTGTGATATTAGATCACTGTGATATTAGGTCACTGTGATATTAGGTCACTGTGATATCAGGTCACTGTGATATCAGGTATCTGTGATATTAGGTCACTGTGATATTAGGTCACTGTGATATTAGATCAGTGTGATATTAGGTCACTGTGATATTAGGTCACTGTGATATTAGATCACTGTGATATTAGGTCACTGTGATATTAGGTCACTGTGATATTAGGTCACTGTGGTATTAGATCACTGAGATATTAGGTCACTGTGATATTAGATCACTGTGATATTAGGTCACTGTGATATTAGATCACTGTGATATCAGGTCACTGTGATATCAGGTATCAGTGATATCAGGTATCTGTGATATTAGGTCACTGTGATATCAGGTATCTGTGATATTAGGTCACTGTGATATTAGGTCACTGTGATATTAGATCACTGTGATATTAGGTCACTGTGATATTAGGTCACTGTGATATTAGATCACTGTGATATTAGATCACTGTGATATTAGATCACTGTGATATTAGGTCACTGTGATATCAGGTCACTGTGATATTAGATCACTGTGATATTAGATCACTGTGATATTAGATCACTGTGATATTAGGTCACTGTGATATTAGATCACTGTGATATTAGATCACTGTGATATTAGGTCACTGTGATATTAGATCACTGTGATATCAGGTTACTGTGATATCAGGTATCTGTGATATTAGGTCACTGTGATATTAGGTCACTGTGATATCAGGTATCTGTGATATCAGGTATCTGTGATATTAGGTCACTGTGATATTAGGTCACTGTGATATTAGGTCACTGTGATATTAGGTCACTGTGATATTAGGTCACTGTGATATTAGGTCACTGTGATATTAGGTCACTGTGATATTAGATCACTGTGATATTAGGTCACTGTGATATTAGGTCACTGTGATATCAGGTATCTGTGATATTAGGTCACTGTGATATCAGGTATCTGTGATATTAGGTCACTGTGATATCAGGTATCTGTGATATTAGATCACTGTGATATTAGGTCACTGTGATATTAGGTCACTGTGATATTAGGTCACTGTGATATTAGGTCACTGTGATATTAGGTCACTGTGATATTAGGTCACTGTGATATTAGGTCACTGTGATATTAGGTCACTGTGATATTAGGTCACTGTGATATTAGGTCACTGTGATATTAGGTCACTGTGATATTAGGTCACTGTGATATTAGGTCACTGTGATATTAGGTCACTGTGATATTAGGTCACTGTGATATTAGGTCACTGTGATATTAGATCACTGTGATATTAGGTCACTGTGATATCAGGTCACTGTGATATTAGGTCACTGTGATATTAGGTCACTGCGATATTAGATCACTGTGATATTAGATCACTGTGATATTAGATCACTGTGATATTAGATCACTGTGATATTAGGTCACTGTGATATCAGGTCACTGTGATATTAGGTCACTGTGATATTAGGTCACTGTGATATTAGGTCACTGTGATATTAGGTCACTGTGATATTAGGTCACTGTGATATTAGGTCACTGTGATATTAGGTCACTTTGATATCAGGTATCTGTGATATCAGATCACTGTGATATTAGGTCACTGTGATATTAGGTCACTGTGATATTAGGTCACTGTGATATTAGGTCACTGTGATATTAGGTCACTGTGATATTAGATCACTGTGATATTAGATCACTGTGATATTAGATCACTGTGATATTAGATCACTGTGATATTAGATCACTGTGATATTAGATCACTGTGATATTAGGTCACTGTGATATTAGGTCACTGTGATATTAGATCACTGTGATATTAGATCACTGTGATATTAGATCACTGTGATATTAGATCACTGTGATATCAGGTCACTGTGATATTAGATCACTGTGATATTAGATCACTGTGATATTAGATCACTGTGATATTAGGTCACTGTGATATTAGATCACTGTGATATCAGGTCACTGTGATATTAGATCACTGTGATATCAGGTCACTGTGATATTAGGTCACTGTGATATTAGATCACTGTGATATTAGGTCACTGTGATATAAGATCACTGTGATATTAGGTCACTGTGATATTAGGTCACTGTGATATTAGGTCACTGTGATATTAGGTCACTGTGATATTAGGTCACTGTGATATTAGGTCACTGTGATATTAGGTCACTGTGATATTAGGTCACTGTGATATTAGGTCACTGTGATATTAGGTCACTGTGATATTAGGTCACTGTGATATTAGGTCACTGTGATATTAGGCCACTGTGATATTAGGTCACTGTGATATTAGGTCACTGTGATATTAGGTCACTGTGATATTAGGTCACTGTGATATTAGGTCACTGTGATATTAGATCACTGTGATATTAGGTCACTGTGATATTAGGTCACTGTGATATCAGGTATCTGTGATATTAGGTCACTGTGATATCAGGTATCTGTGATATTAGGTCACTGTGATATCAGGTATCTGTGATATTAGATCACTGTGATATTAGGTCACTGTGATATTAGGTCACTGTGATATTAGGTCACTGTGATATCAGGTCACTGTGATATTAGGTCACTGTGATATTAGATCACTGTGATATTAGGTCACTGTGATATTAGATCACTGTGATATCAGGTCACTGTGATATTAGATCACTGTGATATTAGATCACTGTGATATTAGGTCACTGTGATATTAGGTCACTGTGATATTAGGTCACTGTGATATTAGGTCACTGTGATATTAGGTCACTGTGATATTAGGTCACTGTGATATTAGGTCACTGTGATATTAGGTCACTGTGATATTAGGTCACTGTGATATTAGGTCACTGTGATATTAGGTCACTGTGATATTAGGTCACTGTGATATTAGGTCACTGTGATTTTAGATCACTGTGATATTAGATCACTGTGATATTAGGTCACTGTGATATTAGGTCACTGTGATATTAGATCACTGTGATATTAGGTCACTGTGATATTAGGTCACTGTGATATTAGACCACTGTGATATTAGATCACTGTGATATTAGATCACTGTGATATTAGATCACTGTGATATTAGATCACTGTGATATTAGGTCACTGTGATATTAGGTCACTGTGATATTAGGTCACTGTGATATTAGGTCACTGTGATATTAGACCACTGTGATATTAGATCACTGTGATATTAGGTCACTGTGATATTAGATCACTGTGATATTAGATCACTGTGATATTAGGTCACTGTGATATTAGATCACTGTGATATTAGATCACTGTGATATTAGATCACTGTGATATTAGGTCACTGTGATATTAGGTCACTGTGATATTAGACCACTGTGATATTAGGTCACTGTGATATTAGACCACTGTGATATTAGATCACTGTGATATTAGACCACTGTGATATTAGATCACTGTGATATTAGATCACTGTGATATTAGATCACTGTGATATTAGATCACTGTGATATTAGATCACTGTGATATTAGATCACTGTGATATTAGATCACTGTGATATTAGGTCACTGTGATATTAGATCACTGTGATATTAGACCACTGTGATATTAGATCACTGTGATATTAGATCACTGTGATATTAGATCACTGTGATATTAGATTACTGTGATATTAGATCACTGTGATATTAGATCACTGTGATATTAGATCACTGTGATATTAGATCACTGTGATATTAGACCACTGTGATATTAGACCACTGTGATATTAGATCACTGTGATATTAGGTCACTGTGATATTAGGTCACTGTGATATTAGGTCACTGTGATATTAGACCACTGTGATATTAGATCACTGTGATATTAGACCACTGTGATATTAGGTCACTGTGATATTAGATCACTGTTATATTAGATCACTGTGATATTAGATCACTGTGATATTAAATCACTGTGATATTAGGTCACTGTGATATTAGGTCACTGTGATATTAGGTCACTGTGATATTAGACCACTGTGATATTAGATCACTGTGATATTAGACCACTGTGATATTAGATCACTGTGATATTAGGTCACTGTGATATTAGACCACTGTGATATTAGGTCACTGTGATATTAGACCACTGTGATATTAGATCACTGTGATATTAGACCACTGTGATATTAGATCACTGTGATATTAGGTCACTGTGATATTAGACCACTGTGATATTAGATCACTGTGATATTAGACCACTGTGATATTAGACCACTGTGATATTAGATCACTGTGATATTAGGTCACTGTGATATTAGATCACTGTGATATTAGATCACTGTGATATTAGATCACTGTGATATTAGGTCACTGTGATATTAGATCACTGTGATATTAGATCACTGTGATATTAGGTCACTGTGATATTAGGTCACTGTGATATTAGACCACTGTGATATTAGACCACTGTGATATTAGATCACTGTGATATTAGGTCACTGTGATATTAGACCACTGTGATATTAGGTCACTGTGATATTAGAACACTGTGATATTAGGTCACTGTGATATTAGATCACTGTGATATTAGATCACTGTGATATTAGGTCACTGTGATATTAGATCACTGTGATATTAGATCACTGTGATATTAGATCACTGTGATATTAGATCACTGTGATATTAGGTCACTGTGATATTAGGTCACTGTGATATTAGACCACTGTGATATTAGATCACTGTGATATTAGATCACTGTGATATTAGGTCACTGTGATATTAGGTCACTGTGATATTAGGTCACTGTGATATTAGGTCACTGTGATATTAGGTCACTGTGATATTAGGTCACTGTGATATTAGGTCACTGTGATATTAGGTCACTGTGATATTAGGTCACTGTGATATTAGGTCACTGTGATATTAGGTCACTGTGATATCAGGTCACTGTGATATTAGGTCACTGTGATATTAGGTCACTGTGATATTAGATCACTGTGATATTAGGTCACTGTGATATCAGGTCACTGTGATATTAGGTCACTGTGATATCAGGTCACTGTGATATTAGGTCACTGTGATATTAGATCACTGTGATATTAGATCACTGTGATATTAGGTCACTTTGATATCAGGTATCTGTGATATCAGATCACTGTGATATTAGGTCACTGTGATATTAGGTCACTGTGATATTAGGTCACTGTGATATTAGGTCACTGTGATATTAGGTCACTGTGATATTAGATCACTGTGATATTAGATCACTGTGATATTAGATCACTGTGATATTAGATCACTTTGATATTAGGTCACTGTGATATTAGGTCACTGTGATATTAGATCACTGTGATATTAGGTCACTGTGATATTAGGTCACTGTGATATTAGGTCACTGTGATATCAGGTCACTGTGATATTAGATCACTGTGATATCAGGTCACTGTGATATTAGATCACTGTGATATTAGGTCACTGTGATATTAGGTCACTGTGATATTAGATCACTGTGATATTAGATCACTGTGATATTAGATCACTGTGATATTAGATCACTGTGATATCAGGTCACTGTGATATTAGATCACTGTGATATCAGGTCACTGTGATATTAGGTCACTGTGATATTAGGTCACTGTGATATTAGATCACTGTGATATCAGGTCACTGTGATATTAGATCACTGTGATATCAGGTCACTGTGATATTAGGTCACTGTGATATTAGATCACTGTGATATTAGGTCACTGTGATATTAGGTCACTGTGATATTAGGTCACTGTGATATTAGGTCACTGTGATATTAGGTCACTGTGATATTAGGTCACTGTGATATTAGGTCACTGTGATATTAGGTCACTGTGATATTAGGTCACTGTGATATTAGGTCACTGTGATATTAGGTCACTGTGATATTAGGTCACTGTGATATTAGATCACTGTGATATTAGATCACTGTGATATTAGGTCACTGTGATATTAGGTCACTGTGATATTAGATCACTGTGATATTAGGTCACTGTGATATTAGGTCACTGTGATATTAGGTCACTGTGATATTAGACCACTGTGATATTAGATCACTGTGATATTAGATCACTGTGATATTAGATCACTGTGATATTAGATCACTGTGATATTAGGTCACTGTGATATTAGGTCACTGTGATATTAGGTCACTGTGATATTAGATCACTGTGATATTAGATCACTGTGATATTAGGTCACTGTGATATTAGGTCACTGTGATATTAGGTCACTGTGATATCAGGTCACTGTGATATTAGATCACTGTGATATCAGGTCACTGTGATATTAGGTCACTGTGATATTAGGTCACTGTGATATTAGGTCACTGTGATATTAGATCACTGTGATATCAGGTCACTGTGATATTAGATCACTGTGATATTAGATCACTGTGATATCAGGTCACTGTGATATTAGATCACTGTGATATCAGGTCACTGTGATATTAGGTCACTGTGATATTAGATCACTGTGATATCAGGTCACTGTGATATTAGATCACTGTGATATCAGGTCACTGTGATATTAGATCACTGTGATATCAGGTCACTGTGATATTAGGTCACTGTGATATTAGATCACTGTGATATTAGGTCACTGTGATATTAGGTCACTGTGATATTAGGTCACTGTGATATTAGGTCACTGTGATATTAGGTCACTGTGATATTAGGTCACTGTGATATTAGGTCACTGTGATATTAGGTCACTGTGATATTAGGTCACTGTGATATTAGGTCACTGTGATATTAGGTCACTGTGATATTAGATCACTGTGATATTAGGTCACTGTGATATTAGGTCACTGTGATATTAGGTCACTGTGATATTAGATCACTGTGATATTAGGTCACTGTGATATTAGGTCACTGTGATATTAGGTCACTGTGATATTAGACCACTGTGATATTAGATCACTGTGATATTAGATCACTGTGATATTAGGTCACTGTGATATTAGGTCACTGTGATATTAGGTCACTGTGATATTAGGTCAATGTGATATTAGATCACTGTGATATTAGGTCACTGTGATATTAGGTCACTGTGATATTAGATCACTGTGATATTAGATCACTGTGATATTAGGTCACTGTGATATTAGATCACTGTGATATTAGATCACTGTGATATTAGGTCACTGTGATATTAGGTCACTGTGATATTAGACCACTGTGATATTAGGTCACTGTGATATTAGATCACTGTGATATTAGATCACTGTGATATTAGATCACTGTGATATTAGATCACTGTGATATTAGATCACTGTGATATTAGATCACTGTGATATTAGATCACTGTGATATTAGGTCACTGTGATATTAGATCACTGTGATATTAGACCACTGTGATATTAGATCACTGTGATATTAGATCACTGTGATATTAGATCACTGTGATATTAGATTACTGTGATATTAGATCACTGTGATATTAGATCACTGTGATATTAGATCACTGTGATATTAGATCACTGTGATATTAGACCACTGTGATATTAGACCACTGTGATATTAGATCACTGTGATATTAGGTCACTGTGATATTAGGTCACTGTGATATTAGGTCACTGTGATATTAGGTCACTGTGATATTAGGTCACTGTGATATTAGGTCACTGTGATATTAGATCACTGTGATATTAGGTCACTGTGATATTAGGTCACTGTGATATTAGGTCACTGTGATATTAGGTCACTGTGATATTAGGTCACTGTGATATTAGATCACTGTGATATTAGATTACTGTGATATTAGATCACTGTGATATTAGATCACTGTGATATTAGATCACTGTGATATTAGATCACTGTGATATTAGACCACTGTGATATTAGACCACTGTGATATTAGATCACTGTGATATTAGGTCACTGTGATATTAGGTCACTGTGATATTAGGTCACTGTGATATTAGACCACTGTGATATTAGATCACTGTGATATTAGACCACTGTGATATTAGACCACTGTGATATTAGATCACTGTGATATTAGATCACTGTGATATTAGGTCACTGTGATATTAGATCACTGTGATATTAGATCACTGTGATATTAGATCACTGTGATATTAGATCACTGTGATATTAGATCACTGTGATATTAGGTCACTGTGATATTAGATCACTGTGATATTAGATCACTGTGATATTAGGTCACTGTGATATTAGGTCACTGTGATATTAGACCACTGTGATATTAGGTCACTGTGATATTAGATCACTGTGATATTAGATCACTGTGATATTAGATCACTGTGATATTAGGTCACTGTGATATTAGACCACTGTGATATTAGGTCACTGTGATATTAGATCACTGTGATATTAGATCACTGTGATATTAGATCACTGTGATATTAGGTCACTGTGATATTAGGTCACTGTGATATTAGGTCACTGTGATATTAGGTCACTGTGATATTAGATCACTGTGATATTCGATCACTGTGATATTAGATCACTGTGATATTAGATCACTGTGATATTAGGTCACTGTGATATTAGGTCACTGTGATATTAGGTCACTGTGATATTAGGTCACTGTGATATTAGGTCACTGTGATATTAGGTCACTGTGATATTAGGTCACTGTGATATTAGATCACTGTGATATTAGGTCACTGTGATATTAGGTCACTGTGATATTAGGTCACTGTGATATTAGGTCACTGTGATATTAGGTCACTGTGATATTAGGTCACTGTGATATTAGGTCACTGTGATATTAGGTCACTGTGATATTAGATCACTGTGATATTAGGTCACTGTGATATTAGGTCACTGTGATATTAGGTCACTGTGATATTAGACCACTGTGATATTAGGTCACTGTGATATTAGATCACTGTGATATTAGATCACTGTGATATTAGATCACTGTGATATTAGGTCACTGTGATATTAGATCACTGTGATATTAGATCACTGTGATATTAGGTCACTGTGATATTAGGTCACTGTGATATTAGACCACTGTGATATTAGGTCACTGTGATATTAGATCACTGTGATATTAGATCACTGTGATATTAGATCACTGTGATATTAGGTCACTGTGATATTAGACCACTGTGATATTAGGTCACTGTGATATTAGATCACTGTGATATTAGATCACTGTGATATTAGATCACTGTGATATTAGGTCACTGTGATATTAGGTCACTGTGATATTAGGTCACTGTGATATTAGGTCACTGTGATATTAGATCACTGTGATATTCGATCACTGTGATATTAGATCACTGTGATATTAGATCACTGTGATATTAGGTCACTGTGATATTAGGTCACTGTGATATTAGGTCACTGTGATATTAGGTCACTGTGATATTAGGTCACTGTGATATTAGGTCACTGTGATATTAGGTCACTGTGATATTAGATCACTGTGATATTAGGTCACTGTGATATTAGGTCACTGTGATATTAGGTCACTGTGATATTAGGTCACTGTGATATTAGGTCACTGTGATATTAGGTCACTGTGATATTAGGTCACTGTGATATTAGGTCACTGTGATATTAGATCACTGTGATATTAGGTCACTGTGATATTAGGTCACTGTGATATTAGGTCACTGTGATATTAGGTCACTGTGATATTAGGTCACTGTGATATTAGGTCACTGTGATAAGTAGTAAAGATTGAATATGTTTCAAAACTTTTAAACCACTTTTTAAGAAGTTTAAGTGACTAAATTTCATCACTAGAAATCGTGTTGTTCAAAATCTTTATTGAACTTTGGTGTTTTTATTTCAAAGTCTTTAAAATTACGATTTATAGGAATATGGAAACAAATAGGGATTTCCAAACATTTATTAGGGTTATCCGTTATTACAATATCATTTTTCGAGGTGACATCTTTCAGCAACAATAACACGGCACAGACGAAGACAGAAACTCTTGCGAAACTCATTTTTTCTCATAGAGGCCTATGAACGTTCAACGAAATATGCGTCCAGATGCTGTAGTCCGCGGACCAACAAAAGACGATTGGGCCCATGATAATTGGGCCCCGAGACAATTGACCCCAGGAAATACTGTGAGAGCAGACAACGGAGAGCAGACTGTAGTCCGCGAATTGCAACATCTGGACGGATTAACAACGAAATTTTTAAAGAGCATCACAACAGTGTAGAGTTGTTCGTTAAAGTATTTGGGTCAAAAGTTCTGTTTGACAGGTGTGCCTTCTTGTTGGAAAAGAAAGTTTACCCATTTACTCAATTTTTCACTCAGAGTAGGACTTACGTGAAAAGAACAGATGACCTGACAAAAGCTAAAAAAAAAAAACTTTGAAAATCTTCGTATCAGAAAAAGACAGTCAGGTCCCCATTATTTTTCAGACTTCTAAGAAGGCGGTTGTTTCACCTAAGACGCTTCTGTTTCATTTCTAGTAAACAGGGGCTTCTAAAGCTCTTTCATCTCCAATCTAACAGCTCTCCTCACTGTCGACACAGAAATTTCTCTTCTTTGCAAGATGAGTCCTCTTGAGTGCTGGATCATATTCGAATGCATTTCTAATGGTCTCCCTCTTCACAAATCGTAGTCATATTTAAGTGGACGATCCATAAGGGCTCAAAGTTCAAACGACTTTCATTTCTGTGTAATGGCATTCGACTGACATTGAGGCATTCAACATCTTATAGTTTTATCGGTAAATAACATTGATTGGAAATCTATATTTAATATTACCGTCAATAGAGTAGTCCCCCAAATGATTTTATATTGGCTTCACTTTCCACTTCATGGCTTCACTGTTCTGTATCAGGTCACTGTGATGTCAGATCACAGTGATAGAAACTGTAAAGATTATTCCAAGTAACAATAAACTGAGCCACAGTTGAGGAGTGAATCTTATTGTATTATTGTAGTGAGTGTATATGTATTTGATTTGTAAACAAGAACCGAGTCTATAGGCCTCACCATCTACAGTATCTACAGGCCTCATCATCTACAGTGTCTACAGGCCTCATCATCTACAGTGTCTACAAGCCTCATCATCTACAGTATCTACAGGCCTCATCATCTACAGTATCTACAGGCCTCATCATCTACAGTGTCTACAGGCCTCATCATCTACAGTGTCTATGGGCCTCACCATCTACAGTGTCTACAGGCCTCATCATCTACAGTGTCTACAGGCCTCATCATCTACAGTGTCTATAGGCCTCACCATCTACAGTGTCTACAGGCCTCATCATCTACAGTGTCTACAGGCCTCATCATCTACAGTGTCTACAGGCCTCATCATCTACAGTGTCTACAGGCCTCACCATCAACAGTGTCTACAGGCCTAATCATCTACAGTGTCTACAGGCCTCATCATTTACAGTGTCTACAGGCCTCATCATTTACAGTGTCTACAGGCCTCATCATCTACAGTGTCTACAGGCCTCATCATTTACAGTGTCTACAGGCCTCTTCATTTACAGTGTCTACAGGCCTCATCATCTACAGTGTCTACAGGCCTCATCATCTACAGTGTCTACAGGCCTCATCATCTACAGTGTCTACAGGCCTCATCATTTACAGTGTCTACAGGCCTAATCATCTACAGTGTCTACAGGCCTCATCATCTACAGTGTCTATAGGCCTCACCATCTACAGTGTCTACAGGCCTCATCATCTACAGTGTCTACAGGCCTCATCATCTACAGTGTCTATAGGCCTCACCATCTGCAGTGTCTACAGGCCTCACCATCTACAGTGTCTACAGGCCTCATCATCTACAGTGTCTATAGGCCTCACCATCTACAGTGTCTACAGGCCTCATCATCTACAGTGTCTACAGGCCTCATCATCTACAGTGTCTATAGGCCTCACCATCTACAGTGTCTACAAGCCTCATCATCTACAGTGTCTACAGGCCTCATCATCTACAGTGTCTATAGGCCTCACCATCTACAGTGTCTACAGGCCTCACCATCTACAGTGTCTACAGGCCTCATCATCTACAGTGTTTATAGGTCTCACCATCTACAGTGTCTACAGGCCTCATCATCTACAGTGTCTACAGGCCTCATCATCTACAGTGTCTATAGACCTCACCATCTACAGTGTCTACAGGCCTCACCATCAACAGTGTCTACAGGCCTAATCATCTACAGTGTCTACAGGCCTCATCATTTACAGTGTCTACAGGCCTCATCATTTACAGTGTCTACAGGCCTCATCATCTACAGTGTCTACAGGCCTCATCATCTACAGTGTCTACAGGCCTCATCATCTACAGTGTCTACAGGCCTCATCATCTACAGTGTCTACAGGCCTCATCATCTACAGTGTCTACAGGCCTCATCATTTACAGTGTCTACAGGCCTCATCATTTACAGTGTCTACAGGCCTCATCATCTACAGTGTCTACATTTACAGTGTCTACAGGCCTCATCATTTACAGTGTCTACAGGCCTCATCATCTACAGTGTCTACAGGCCTCATCATCTACAGTGTCTACAGGCCTCATCATCTACAGTGTCTACAGGCCTCATCATCTACAGTGTCTACAGGCCTCATCATCTACAGTGTCTACAGGCCTCATCATTTACAGTGTCTACAGGCCTCATTATTTACAGTGTCTACAGGCCTCATCATCTACAGTGTCTACAGGCCTCATCATCTACAGTGTCTACAGGCCTCATCATCTACAGTGTCTACAGGCCTCATCATCTACAGTGTCTACAGGCCTCATCATTTACAGTGTCTACAGGCCTCATCATCTACAGTGTCTACAGGCCTAATCATCTTCAGTGTCTACAGGCCTAATCATCTACAGTGTCTACAGGCCTCATCATCTACAGTGTCTACAGGCCTCATCATTTACAGTGTCTACAGGCCTCATCATCTACAGTGTCTACAGGCCTCATCAACTACAGTGTCTACAGGCCTCATAATCTACAGTGTCTACAGGCCTCATCATCTACAGTGTCTACAGGCCTCATCATTTACAGTGTCTACAGGCCTCATCATCTACAGTGTCTACAGGCCTAATCATCTACAGTGTCTACAGGACTCATCATCTACAGGTGTCTACAGGCCTCATCATCTACAGTGTCTACAGGCCTCATCATCTACAGTGTCTACAGGCCTCATCATTTACAGTATCTACAGTCCTCTTCATCTACAGTGTCTACAGGCCTCATCATCTACAGTGTTTACAGGCCTCATCATCTACAGTGTCTACAGGCCTCATCATCTACAGTGTCTACAGGCCTCATCATTTACAGTGTCTACAGGCCTCATCATCTACAGGTGTCTACAGGCCTCATCATCTACAGTGTCTACAGGCCTCATCATCTACAGTGTCTACAGGCCTCATCATTTACAGTATCTACAGTCCTCATCATCTACAGTGTCTATAGGCCTCATCATTTACAGTGTCTACAGGTCTCATCATCTACAGTGTCTACAGGCCTCATCATCTACAGTGTCTACAGGCCTCATCATCTACAGTGTCTACAGGCCTCATCATTTACAGTGTCTACAGGCCTCATCATCTACAGTGTCTACAGGCCTCATCATCTACAGTGTCTACAGGCCTCATCATCTACAGTGTCTACAGGCCTCATCAACTACAGTGTCTACAGGCCTCATCATTTACAGTGTCTACTGGTCTCATCATCTACAGTGTCTACAGGCCTCATCATTTACAGTATCTACAGTCCTCATCATCTACAGTGTCTACAGGCCTCATCATCTACAGTGTCTACAGGCCTCATCATCTACAGTGTCTACAGGCCTCATCATCTACAGTGTCTACAGGCCTCATCATTTACAGTGTCTACAGGCCTCATCATCTACAGTGTCTACAGGCCTAATCATCTACAGTGTCTACAGGCCTTATCATCTACAGGTGTCTACAGGCCTCATCATCTACAGTGTCTACAGCCCTCATCATCTACAGTGTCTACAGGCCTCATCATTTACAATATCTACAGTCCTCATCATCAACAGTGTCTACAGGCCTCATCATCTACAGTGTCTACAGGCCTCATCATCTACAGTGTCTACAGGCCTCATCATCTACAGTGTCTACAGGCCTCATCATTTACAGTGTCTACAGGCTTCATCATCTACAGTGTCTACAGGCCTAATCATCTACAGTGTCTACAGGTCTCATCATCTACAGGTGTCTACAGGTCTACAGGCCTCATCATCTACAGTGTCTACAGGCCTCATCATCTACAGTGTCTACAGGCCTCATCATCTACAGTGTCTACAGGCCTCATCATCTACAGTGTCTACAGGCCTCATCATCTACAGTGTCTACAGGCCTCATCATCTACAGTGTCTACAGGCCTCATCATTACAGTGTCTACAGGCCTCATTATTTACAGTGTCTACAGGCCTCATCATCTACAGTGTCTACAGGCCTCATCATCTACAGTGTCTACAGGCCTCATCATCTACAGTGTCTACAGGCCTCATCATCTACAGTGTCTACAGGCCTCATCATTTACAGTGTCTACAGGCCTCATCATCTACAGTGTCTACAGGCCTAATCATCTTCAGTGTCTACAGGCCTAATCATCTACAGTGTCTACAGGCCTCATCATCTACAGTGTCTACAGGCCTCATCATCTACAGTGTCTACAGGCCTCATCATCTACAGTGTCTACAGGCC
>CANNZV010005007.1:0-32192 GCA_947561585.1 Caprella mutica | reverse complement strand
TGTACATTCTATTAGATAGGTAATTTGAAAGAAGATTAATGATATATGGAGTGAATTCAATAATTTATGACTGACGGTACTTGATTCCAATGTTAATACTACCTACACAGTTTAATTCTCTGATAGAGATGTTTAATTTGCAATAGAAAATGGAATTTTATCATGGAAAACTGTAATAATTATAATTTTATGGGGTAACTATTGTATACTTCCTGTCTGAGGTCAGTAAGGTTTTAACTTATCAGTCAGTAAGGCCCAAACCCAGACTGCAGGAACTGGTAAACAGTTCTCCAAGAAATCCTCTATCTAGGCTTCTGTTCTCATTAAAATACTAAAATTCATGTAAATATAGGAGGAAATTTAGGATTGTACGCACAGAAAATGTTAAAAATGTCCCATATTCTGCAGACTGGACCCGAACCCCCCTGCCAGGCCAGACTGAAAAGTACAGCAAAATTTATGGGTTAATCCTGCGCCCAAGTCCTATTTAATTCCTTTGTTCCCATGTTATTTGCTGCGCCAAAAACCCAATTTCTGTAAAAATCCTGGGTCTGAGGAGACCTTCTTTAAGTTCTTTTCAGACTGGCTGCAAGGTCATAAGTCATTAAACAATCATGAAGTGTGCAGTACAACAGAATACAAACTAACAGATACAAAAATCTACATAATAGACAATTATGTTAAAAATGAATAGTGGTGTGCCGTGTTTTAGTGGGGGGGTGCGCCCCTCAGCTTTTAGATACTGTTGAAAATATGAGCCAAATTGGCTTGGCTAAGAATTTTGGTGAAATTTTGGCTCGAAAATTGGCTAACAATTCTCCAGCCTCTGAAACATGGATCATTACGGTATTACATTTGTTTCGAACTTTCCAAGTGTGGCTGGAAAGTCGCCAGTTTAATGAGAAAATGGATCCAGGTCGCCACATTTAATGTCATTTAAGATACTTTAACTATAAGACTTTAACTTCCTAGTCAATATATTAGAATTGAAAGCAACCTTATGCTTTATTTCTGATGCTTGTGTATCTATAGAAACTATAGTAGGAGCCAGTCTGTATTTGGTGCACAAAATTCCACTGACTTTTTGTAAAACCTGAAAAAATCCACCATAAATTTCCAGTAATTTGGCTGATCCACCAACATTTTACCCATTTTCCACCAAAAATTAATGGTAACATAGGAATAAATAGCTAAAAATCCAGTATCCACCAACTTTGCCAGAATATTATATTCAAAACGGAAAAATTCTACCGACATGTCGGTGGAATTTATCACGAAATACAGACTGGAGTACGAGTTATTTGAGACGTATCTAAAAGCTGAGCAGTGCACCACAGTATGGCGCACCACTGTAAATTCTATTAGATAATTAATTTGAAAGAAGAAGAATGATAGATGGAGTGAATATGATAATTGTTGTAGGCTATCAAATTTATGACTGACAGTACTTGAAACCAATGTTAATACTACACAGACACAGTTTAATTCTTTGATCAAGATGTTTAATTTGGAATAGAAAATAAAATTTATCATAGAAAACTTTATTAATAATAATTTTATGGGGTAACTATTGTCCACGTTTCAAAGTATGGACAAAGTAGCCGACTCGCCAGTATATTGGCGACTTTTGAGGGGTGAAATGAGTTGAAAAACATGTAAATATCCAAGTAATAAAGCATGTCCAAACTCGCCATTTTAATGGCGAGTTTGTGACTGTTATTTTGAGCTCTTCAATTGCAAATGGCGAGTTTTATCTATTTTTCTCCTATGCTACAATGTTATTTTGGAGAGAATTAATGATAATTTGATCATTTTGGAGAGAATTTGTAAAATTTTGGAGAGAGCTGGAGAGACAAATGGTGAGTTTATGAGACATACTAATTTACTTGGGTAAATATCAAGTAAATCACCCATAAAATAGTCTCAAGAGATGCACATGCATCAGACATGCCATGTTACAGAGTATGTCAGTTAAAGCCAATTAATTGGCTTAGATTTCAAATGGTCAAAACTCAGATATGTTTAATTTGCTTTAAATATTGAATTAATTCCTATGTTCCCATGTTAATTTTGGCTTGAATTCTTCAAAATATAAGCCAAATTGGCTTGGCTCAGAATTTTTGTAATATTTTGGCTCAAAATTGGCTTACAATTTTCCAGCCTCTGAAACATGGCAGACATGAAGCATGAGGATATTTTCAAGAGTAAAATCTTCACTAGGAAGTCAAATTTCTTCTTTTAAGTATCTTAAATGTGGCGACCTGGATCCATTTTCTCACTAAACTGGCGACTTTCCTGCCACACTTTGAAACATGGACTATTGTAAACTTTCTGTCTGATTACAGTCTGAAGTCAGTGAGGTTCTAACTTCAGATTTTCAGAATAACTTCTCAGTTAGATGTATCGGGGTCATGCCACCCCCCGAACCCCCCTGCCAGGTTAATAAACAATCATGAAGTGTTCAGTAGCTACAACAAACTAGCGGATACAACAAAATACATAACAGACAAATGAGACAATTATGTTGAAATCATTTAGGGTTACGCAGGTAAATTGCGGCCCTTTAATTTTTAATTGCTGCCCTCTCAAGACAAGTCTCTAAAACATTCTGAACTGAAATTACATTAGAATGTTGCATAGCTATCATAATAAGTGCAGTGCATGCTATAATTTATTACTTTATGTTTTTAACGTGTGTTTTGAAGCTATGACATTTCTGTTGTAAGAGGCTGCAGTTAGTTAATGGGCCGCAATTTACCTGCTTGACCCTATAGAATGTACAGTGGTGAGCCGCTCAGCTTTTAGATACTGTTGAGTTATTTAGTTGTTATTTACAGATTTTCAACTTATTAAGTTATTTCATTTTCATACCTCGAAAGTTGTCAATATATTGGAGACTTTGTCCATTATTAAATTATTATTTATTTAATTATTTAAACCAGTCTGCAAGATATGGGACATTTTTAACATTTTCTGTGCGAACAATTCTTAATTTCCTTCTATATTTAAATGTATTTTACTGAGAACAGAAGCTAAAATAGAGGATTTCTTAGAGAACAGTTTACCAGTTTCTGCAGTCTCGACCACAGATTGACACCATTTCGGTTGTAATACGCTTTCAAAATACGGACTCAAACAGAACTGGTGAAACGAAGCCTCTGATTGGCTGAGTGGCTTTAGTTTAAGTGACGTCACTGTAAACGGCACTCAAGAGTAATATAATGGGATCTACACTTCTTCTTCTATTCAATGTTCTGTGGTCTCGACTCTCGTGTCCATACCTACTTCTAAAACATGGTTATTCATTACATAACTAATAGTAGCTTAAATAGGAAAATTAAAAAAACGGATACATAATCTGGCCCTTATACCTAGGTATAACCGTATGGATTGCCTTGTTGTCCACAATTTAAATTTTGGTCCCTTTTGTTTCTCCTTTTTAATTTTTATGAATGTCATCATTGTCATGGAGCCTAGATGACTAGATATATGTAATATGTTGACACTCCAATTAATTGTATTATTTTATTATCTAGTTACGTCAATTAAATTATGAACGAATAATTACCGCACAAACATAAGCTTTTAAACATGTACCTACCTACCTAAGTCCTAGGTATTTTTTACAATTTAAAAATTAAAACTACTATGGTGATTGGTGAAAGCTGGGATGTTTTGTACGTGATTCCGTATTATAGTTTTTAATGAGAAATATTTTTAGTTTAGGTATAAATTTTTAGACTTATCTCTTGACTTTTTAATATAATAAATATTTACCTAATACAAAAGAAGTTATAGTCTTAATACAAATAAAAATAGATTCTACATACCTAATTCAACATCAAATTCCGTTTAAGCATATTCAATATCTAATAACAGTTAGAATTAGATTAGGCTACCAGCAAACAGCTAGAATTCTTTCAGTTTTCTATGAAATCTTTTGTGAGGTTTAATATAAATATAGAAGAGTGAAAACTAGCTAGAAGACAAAAATCCAAAGAACAGACATAAACAAAAAAAAAACTAGAGTAGGTATTTGTAGAGCTAGCTCATACCCTGATAACATCGGGCCAACAATTTGGCCAACGTCGGTGAACGATGGCAATGTAAAGGCACGATCGGACATTGGCACGCCAAGGCTATTACACACTGGGGCCCTGGGCCAATGCAATGAAAACGACACTGGGCCAGTGGTTGCCAACCAGCACTGGCCGAATGAAGGAAAACATTGGTTAACCCATGAATTAAATAGTTAGAAGGATACTCGCACTTGAAAATGGCGTGAAAGTGTGACGTCACGCGCGCGACTCATGACGTCACCTGGTATACAGATATTCGCATCGGAAATATTTTATATTTGGTTATAGATCTTCATGAATTAACTTTTGATTGCTTGGTCAAATATATAAATAAATACATCGTAAATGTTAACATATAATTATATACCTACTACTGAAATCATTTATTAAAGGTCCTCTCCAGGCTCCGGGAAAAAAATGAGTTTATTACATAATATTAAGAACTAAGGTCTACGATCATTATTCCGCAAACCGCATACAATTCGGTTCAGTATATATTTTATTATTTGCTTTTAAAGTTTTTTAATACTATGTGAGCAACAATCGAGCGAATCTCCAACCTGACGCTGAGAAAGAAGATTGTACACTCTTTGTTTTGATTTCAAATTTAGATTTTTGAACAAACAATGCGTTTTTGGCCTTCTTTCAAGATATTAATTGTTTCTAAAAGTATATAAACGCTTCTATAATAAGTTTATCCAAATTTAAACTTTCAAACGAATGATAAATAGATTTATTAAACCAAATACCTAGTTGACAATCAAAACAAATGGTGTACATTCTTCTTCTTCAGACTGAAAATTAGAAAGTCGGAAATAAATTAGGTTTTGTAGAGTTTGGATTATAAAAATCTTTAAAAGCATATAAAATTAAAAATATGCTATCAAATTTTATGGGGTTTGCAGTAAAATGATAAGAAACATTAACCTCGTTGATTTTAGCAATAAAAAAATTTGCTTGGAGGGGACCTTTATATCAGATCATGAATTAAATTGTTAAACTATTTGGATCTTGTAAAAATCATGCACCCCATATGTTATTGGTGTGCATGATCTTTACGAGCTTTTTACTGGGGAGCATGATCTATACAAGCTTTTTTTTTAAATATTACAATTTATTAAAAAAATGATAAAACAATTTCAAACAATAATGATTCATTATGACTGTAGCTGAATCGCTGTTCATAAGAGGAAGAACCATTTCTTTAAATACTTTGTGAGCCATCTTTGAAAGTAATAAACGACGATATTAAATTCCAATATATAACACCCATTGTTGTATCAGAGATACAGGCACAGAGACAGACAAACATTTTACTGGGGTGCATGATCTTTACAAGTTTGTACTGGGGTGCATGATCTTAACAAGATCCAACTATTTAACTCATGGCTCAGATGATATTCAATAATAATTGGATTTGAGTCGACTACGATCGACTGTGTATTCCTCCAACAATAATTGAAATTGCAGAACTATAGAGAGTAAATTATTATATAAAAATGTAGGTATATGAACTATTTATCACGATAAAATTGATATGGTGAAATATATATAATTAATATTTGTCAGCGGATTTCTTCAATTAAGGAATGAATGAAAATCATAGATCACTAACTTTATATTGTGGTTTATAATATATATCCTCAAAAACTGCAAGTAGCGTTCAAAAAAATGAAA
Source organism: Caprella mutica (assembly GCA_947561585.1). Lineage (NCBI taxonomy): Eukaryota > Metazoa > Arthropoda > Malacostraca > Amphipoda > Caprellidae > Caprella > Caprella mutica. The sequence continues at coordinate 26,436 of CANNZV010005007.1, read as the reverse complement.
ATGGTGAATTTTCATGATACAAATACAATTTCAACAAAAATAATAATAATACATATTCTCATAGTTAAATTAAAAAATATTAATGAATTAGTTTAGAGAATTTGTTCAGTGTCTTTCTTGTATCTTGAATTATCTTTCTATTTAAACATTTTACACAAAATTAAATCCTACACCTCATATAAAATTGGGCAACCTCTTTGGGAACTTTACATTTGAAGTTTGTGCAGTCTGCATTGCTTGAGGTTTCTGTTGTATGATATCCTTCACAGGCGGAATCTGTTGGTATATCAATAATTAGAAACTGCAACTTAAGAAACAAAAATAAAAAGCATAGGCAATTAATATTATTTTGATACAGAAGTGAGGACAGAAACATTGCCTCTGATAATGCACTTGATGTAGTAGTAGCTAGCAGCTAGATATCACTTTTAAGCCAACTTGACTTTTTGAATGTCAGAGTGGCTATATAATTTGAAAAGAGCAAAGCTTCTTACAAAGCAGCAGCTGTGCTGTATCCCACGCAGCATTTAGTTTGGACTGGAACTCTTCTTCTGTAACAAGAATTATCTTTCTAAAATTTTATATACCTATTTGCTTGTCTACATCGGAGTAAGATAACAATCTGAAGAAATTAGTTATATTGATCACAGGAGTCATGTAGAAACGTAGATTGATGTGTAAGTATCAAATGTCCAGTAGGTATCAGGAATATCTCATGATATATATATTCACCAACTGGATCTACTGTGTAGTGATCATCTTATTCCACTACATATATATTAACATATAATATATTTCATACTTAACTACATATTTAGCATTTCTGACACAATATTTATACAATTAACGAGTATACAAATAAATATATAAATTACAATTGTAATTATGATAACTGATATGTATAACGAAACATTTATATCACACAGATTGTATAAAATATGATATCTTATATATAATTCAAATATTACAAACTATTATATATGATTTACCTATGGCATCAAAGTGCGCATATTTCTTTACCCGCGAACACAAGCCCTTTGTTCTAAGACGCTGCGCATATCTTACCCTCAAAGATGCCAAATATCACCATAATGTTCCAATTTAAAGTTGAGAACCGTACGTATTTAATTTCTCTTATAATATTCAAAGCGTAGTAAAATAATTACAATTGTTAATAACAACATTTCTCTAATATAAATGTATCACGATTTCAACATTTTGTGTAGAATGTTATATCAAACATTCATGTTGCCAATTACCCTCTTTTAAGCCTATCAAGATGTTAGCATCTTTCCGCCTCATTTACCTCGGTGATCTCTAGATATTCGGACACGGTCAATTTACGTCTCTTATATAAAGTACCAATCCCTAACTGCGTATTACTATTGTGCCTTGTAACACACAACTGAGTGATTATTTAGGGTATATATTGTCATTACAATATATACAAAGACTAATTACATATATTTACAGGATTATATAATAATAATGTATATTTTCTGAATTCAAAGACAATGTGACAACAGCTTCAATCCCCCTATATATTCTTCTAACGGATACTAAGGGTAAATATTTTCCTATCTATATTTATCACTTCTCTGCATGTAATATTAATAATAAATTAATAACATTATTTCTCCTTATCTCATATCAGTAGTTATTTTATTAATATACTATTTAGGATATATTTTAAGTAATATTCGATATGAATGCTAATTATTAATTTCTCATATATTAATAATATTATTAGTCAATATCAATTATATATTCCCTTATATATATAATCTTTCTTGATAATCCATTCAACATCCTACCGACGTACGTATCAGGTTTTAATGAATTCTAGAACAGTGACCCGTTCACTCTGCCGTCTCGTTTTCTATATGAAAGAAAACTAGGTTTAACAGAGACTACGTCATTCTGCTTCCATCATCCATGCCGAACTTTATAATAAACAGAAGTTCTATTTCATTTCTAATTATTTAATTAATACTTTAATACTAATTCTTTTCATCTGAGTAGTAGCTCAAATGAATTCATAACGAATGATAATTAGGCAATTCATTTAAATTATCATTATCTGTGTTTTATTAGCTAAGATGTATCGAACCCCAATTATTCCAAACTATCTCTTTCAGGGGGTTTCTGTCTTTCTGATTGCAACTGGTTAGAATACAACTGGCTTCTGCGTTGATGAATACTGGTTTCATTACTACTGTTCTGCTGCTATTGCAATCACAGCAACTACTGCTTATGGGTAAACACCTAGGTTGAATGTTGATGCTATTTATACTACTGCTTCCAGTAATAAACATCATACTAGAAAACCTTCGCATCTCCACACGATTGGATATCATACCGAATTCTCACTCATCTAGTATAACTGAGGAACTCCAGCCTTCGTCCTAACTCCGAGTTAAAGATACTCACGCTGCTCTACCTACAGTCACGCAATCTTCCTGGAACTAACTTTCCTCGTGACTCCTGCACAATATTTGTGTGCGCTATCTCTTACTACACGAAGCTGACGTACATCCTCCAGAGAATCTGAAGTCCACTCTCATATGCTAATTACCAGGTGATGTGATTTATTTGAATAAATGCCTTGATTATCTAACTCGTAATTTCATTTCAATCCAAGCAATTATCAGATTAGCCAAAATGTAATTAAATGGAGATAAAGTAAAATGGAGTCAGATATGAAAAACTAATAATAAATAACTAAAGAGGTAACCCCTCAATCAATTACGAAAACTGGAGCATATGCCCCCAGGAAAAGCTAAGAATATATATTTATAGTCAATAATAAGAACAAATATGATGGCCCAATAAATTTTAAAATTGATTTGAAGTAAAATTAAATAATACAAACAGAGAATAGAAGTCATAACTATGGTCTTTGATTTAGCTAAAAATAAAATCAAGTAAATTGATGCTGTAGCTACTGATGAAGGTATAAGAAAAATAGGATGCCTCTTACACAACTTGAAATTATTTAAAGTTTGGACTCCCAGTACAGACAACACTAAAAACCAATTTTTGAAGAAAAAAAATCAAAATTCCAAATTATACTTCACCTCTGGCAACAAAATATGCAAAATTGTGTGAAATTTGTATACTATTACTCCACAATATTTTTATAAGAATGCCAAATAGTTGCTATCTTTTGAAATAACAGAGTTGAATGAAGTTTCACACAAAATAGCTAGCTATGCATTTGTATGTAGCTAATAAGAACAACAAGCAATCAACTTGTAAAACGCTCAATTTAATATCATATAACATAATGAATTAAGGCATTGATGATGTATTAGTTAGCTACCTGATGGTTGTGAAGCAGTCAACTCTTCCACCACTTTCCTGTTTGATCTGCACTTGCATCTATCCTCCCAGGAGAGAGCAGAACCTGTAAGAAAAGAGATTTAATTAGTTATGATGAATAGGTATATCTGATATATAAAGAAATTTAAATCTGATAAATACATATTACAATTTAATAAGAACTACACAAGGCAAGAAGGACAAACAGAAGATAGGAAGTAAAAATGAATAAAAAAAACTTATATGGCAAATAATACATCTTTGACTAGCCTAGAGACTAGAATCTAATTTAGTATATAGCTATGTACAAAACTACAAACATGATGGCAACATCAAACAATGTTAAATTTTTCAATTTTTTTTTAAAAACCTAGGAGAAAATTAAGAAAAGCTAGCCATCCAAAAATAGAGAGAGTCCCATAAGAGGACTCTGGAGTCTGTCAGTCTGGACTTGCCAATTTATTTGCTAGTATTACTATTACCCCAAGTAATAAAGCATGACCTTTCTTGCCATTTGAATGGAGAGAAAAGGGCAGTGTTTTTGAGCCTTTCAACTTCTCATGGAGAGAAATATCTAAATATCACCTATATTAGCTATAATGTTAATTTGAAAAGTATTTTTCAATAATTGCCCATTTTGGAGAAAAATTGGTTATTTTTGGAACTTGACAACTTGTGAGAAAAATGGAGAGTTGAGAGCCACACTCTTTTACTTGGGTATTACCATACTTTATTACTTGGTCCAGGTTCCAATCATATTCAGAATTTCTGACAAGATAGGTATAAGGCCACTCTGCATAAGAACCCCTGACTCTCAGAGACCTAAATTGATGTACAGGGTGGGGCGTAAGTTTGGAAGCAATTTTTCAAAAATTAATATAATTCTTAAAAATAAGTTCCTAAGTAGGTGATAGGGTTTGAACTATAGTAGAGACACTACATTATGACGTGGCAGTGTTATTTTTTACAAAAATTTAGTCAATTCAAAAATATCAGACAAAAGAGAAGCCATTATTGCTCTACACCGTGCCGAGAAGTCAGATTGCGTCATTTCAAAGACTCTCTCAATAGCGAGATCGACTGTTAGGAAGTGTGTGAAGCGTTTTAATGAGAGAGGAGACTTGACTGATCGTCCAAAAAGTGGTAGACCACGCTCACAACGCACCAAACAACTGATAAAATGTGCCCGAGAGAAGATCAGGAGGAACCCGAAAAGGTCAATACGATTGTTAGCTAAAACAGCTAATGTGAGTCCCACAACAATGAGAAGAGTTGTCAAAGAAGACCTAAAGATGTCCTCTTTCACCCTCCAAAAGAGACAGACTATGTCAGAAGCTGTAAAGAAAAAGAGATTGGAGAGAAGCAAAGCACTTCTGAGAGAATTGAAGTCTGGCACGGCTGGTGAAATTGTTTGGTCTGACGAAAATATTTTCACAGTGGAAAGGGCTCACAATCGGAGGAATGACAGAATAATTGGTAAAAGTGCAAAAGACATCCCATACAACAAAAAAACTGTCCACAGAACCATGAAACCTGCTTCAGTAATGGTCTGGGCCGCCGTTTCAGAAACTTGGAGATCTCCTTTAATTTTTGTGGAACAAGGCGCCAAAATCAATGCTAAATGTTATATTGAGAATATTTTGACGCCAATGTTGGAGTCAGCTAAGGATCACTTCGGTAATGACACTCTATGGACATTTCAGCAAGACGGCGCGACTTCACATACTGCAAATGTCACTCAAAACTGGTGCCATGACCATCTTCCACGGTTTTGGTCCAAAGAAATGTGGCCTCCCGGCTCCCCAGATGTTAATCCTATGGACTTCGCTCCAGAGATCTTGGAAGGAAATTCCACAAGAACAGTTGCGTGCCGCAGTAGGAGGAGTTCGGAGGAGATTTGAGGCTGTTATTAAAAACAAGGGGGGACATTTTGAATAAATTTATGATTTTTGAATTCTTAAAACCCTTATGTAATAATACATAACTGTAAATTATTAAATATATTTTTCGTTGGATTATAATATGCACTTTCATTTGCTTCCAAACTTACGCCCCACCCTGTAGAATTATCTACTCTCAGCAGCTGATTCAGAATCAGGGACAGCTAAATTTAGTAAATTAATGGTAACATAAGAATTAATTCAAAATCTCCCTCAGCTAAATAAATGGTAACATAGGATTTAATTCAAAAACTCTCTCCAAGATCTCAGATTTGTCTCAGAGGACAGTCTTGGGAAAATGTTCCATATTTTGCAGCTTGAAACTAAGGGTAGGTAGGTACCTAGCCTAGAATGGGAATTTAATTTAGGTACCTAAGTTATACTTATAAAGTTATATACATAATACAATCATAATGGTTAATGGCAACTTAAACTCACAAAGTTTAGTGGATGAATCATGGAATGTTGTGGAGCAAGACCAGCATTTTGAGTGACAGATGAGGGAAGAGATGCTGAAGGTATGAGCAAAGTAGGAACTGCATCTTCTTCAATTTATTTTAGTTGGGCAGGCACAAAGATATTTAAAGGTCCCCTCCAAGCAAATATCTTTATTGCTTTATTCAACGAGGTTAATGTTTCTTATCATTTTGCTACAAACCGCATCGAATTTGGTAGCATATTTTAAATTTTATATGCTTTTAAAGATTTTTATAATCAAAACTCTACAAAACCTATTTTACTTCCGACTTACTAATTTAAGAAATTTTCAGCCTGAAGAAAAAGAATGTACACCATTTGTTTTGATTGTCAACTAGGTATTAGGTTTAATAAATTCATTTAATATTCGTGTAAAGGTATAAAATTGAATGAACTTATAATAGAAACATTTATATACTTTAGGAAACAATTAATATCTAAAATAATTTAAATAAAGGCTGAAAACGCATGGTCTGTTTATAAAATTCAAATTTGTAATCAAAACAAAGAGTGTACAATCTTCTTCTTGAGCATCAGATTAGTGATTTGCTCAATTGTTGCTCACAGAGTAGGTAATAAAAAACTTTAAAAACAAATTATAAAATATATATTGAACCGAATTGTATGAGGTTTGCAGAATAATGATCGTAGACCTTAGTTCTATAATATTATGTTATAAACTCATTTTTTTCCCGGAGCCTGGAGAGGACCTATAAAAGTTAATACTTAAAATTTCGTTTACATTCTCTGGTTCAAAATGAAGAGAGCATACATGAGCATTATATGTATTTACTTTGTCACTGCGTCGACACTTCGCTATCCAATTTCTCTTTAGCCAATATCTTTTGGAAATTAAAAAAAATTAACACTACCTAGACCAGGGGTGGGCAAATGCAGCACTCAGTGCTATTTTGGCACTCAAAACGGCACCACTGCCCACCCGGGAAACGGTGCTTTATTTTCTTCCAAAGAAAATTAAGAATTTTTATCCCTGACTGCTCTATAAATTAAAAGGATAATATAGAAGTGCATGGTCAACTATTTGAAGAACAGTTACCAGTATATTTGTAATGAATGACCTTGATACTTTGATAGTAATTTTATCCCTTAATAAGGATTTTTTTGTTTATTGTTACAATAGTGCCGGTGTTTAATTTATTTATCTCTGTCTCTTTTTATCAAGATCATTTAAATTTACATCTTTCATACGCTTGTCTTGGGATATTCAAACACTGTGGTAAATATTTATGCAATCATTTTTAATTCCCATTTTTAATAAGTTAGGTAAGTAATTTATCCTGTGAATTTATGAGTTACTTATTATTACTTATGCAAGATGGCTTATTTTTGTTTTTATTGTGATATTTTCACATGAAGAAATTTTCTTTATATATCTTTTATTAATTCTTTTTAATGCGAATGATAAATCTACTACCAATATTTATGTGCAAAATATGTACCGTTGTACATGTTCGTACTTCAATTAAATATACCACATCATTATATAATTACTCAGTATCCCAGCAATTTAGAAAACGAAAAGAAAATTGGCACTGACATTCCATCTTTCGGCACTGAAAAACACAACATGTGCCCACCCCTGACCTAGACTGTTTACTTTGTTTTTGAGAACAATCAAATACACTGCATTGAATCAAAGCCGTCTATAGTTCATCAGGCCGGACACCTCGGCGTCTATAGTTTTAACAGCTGATATACTAGGTCATAACAAACCGAATTAATCGCTATGTTATAACATGGAGTAGTTGCGTTGCACGTCATGTTTTCTTCAAATAAACTATCAGTGTCGAGTTTCAGATGATATAAACCAATAAATTTCTTAGTAATGTTTGATATAATACTGTGTTGAATATATTGAGTATAATTTTTATGGACTTTTATTCATGAATATTGAATAAATAGCTTGTAAACTACCTACACAGGCTACGCCGCTACACTAGACTCCGATGCTTCGCAATTATACAATGTATGATAGTATGCTATTGCCTAGATAGGTATATGTTAGGATTAATTTATTTATTACCTAGTAGGTAGTTAGTACCTAACTAGCCTATACTAGGTACCTTAGCGGCTTAGCGTACCTAGGCTTCAGATTGGGGATAAGGTATCTAATCTCAGTAATCTGTAAGACTGTACGGTTCAAAGTTGTACCTACTAGGCTTATTAGTTAGGTTACTTCTATTTTCTAAAAGTAGAGTACTGAACGCCAACGGCAGTGAACTCATTTAGGTGGTAAGGTACCTATGTAGTAGGTACTACCGTACTATTACCTCTTAAGTTTGATAATTATGACTTACTTAGAATTAAGATAGGTAAGAAAGACCTTAAGACTTAAATCATTTAATCTTTGACCTTATGAGGCCCAGTCTGCAAAAGATGCAAAATTTTATTGAAGTTGTGAAGTTTATCTGGCGACTATTGAGGCCTTGAAATTAGTCTCCTGAATTATCTGGCGACAATTGTTTAATTAATTCATATGTTTACATTATTGCATGCAATTATTGGAGAGTATTTTGAGATTTTTGACCATTTTGATTTTTGAAGAGAGATTGGAAAATCTTTGGAGAGAAATTGCCCCAAAAATTAAATATCTGGAGACTGATTGTGCATGCTTTGCAGACTGGTATGAGGCTGAAGACAGAAGTCAGAAGTTATGACCCAGTCTGCAAAAGATGCATGAAGATGTAAGTTTATCCAGCGACTATTGAGGTCTTGAAATTAGTCTGCTGACTCGGAGACTCCTGAATTATATGGCGACTGGTGACCATTTACTATTTAATTTTTAGTGGAGATAATTTTGAGGTTTTTGGTCATTTTGGAGAGAAATTTGAAAATCTTTGGAGACAAATTGTCCCAAAAATTAAATATCTGGAGACTGACTGGGTTAGGTTTATTAGGTTACTTAGGTATGACTATTTTTTTTTATTCTATCCATGATCATTGAGCCTAGTTCCACCACAGTACCACTGCACCACACCAAAACCATCTCCACTGAATGACTGAATCCAGTCAGAGTAGGAAATCTTCTCCAAAACTACTTACTACTGCAGTTCTTGAATTAATAGCCACATGTGTCAAAACCAAATCTGAAACCAAGTTTCACTGTTTCATTTAAATTTTAAAGGCCCGGCCCGCTTAAAGTTTGAAGCAAATTTTTAAATGTTTTAAAAATTTTAATCAATGAGGTCTATTTTTATCATTTTGCTGTTGCTGTTAACACCATGAAATTTGTTACTGATATATGCAAAGATTTTTTGGATCAAAACTCTACAATAGCCACTTTTTTAGCCGACTTGCTAAATTTTAGTCTAAAGAAAAAGAATAAAGCTACACTGTTTATTTTGAATGTCAGTTAGGTAGCTATATTCAATACACTAGGTATTAAATATTTGCGTAAAGGAATAAAATAGGATAAATTCATTAGAAAGACGTTTCCATACTTCAGGAAATAATTTAAATTTTAAACTAAGGCAGAACATACATTACATTGTTCGTTTATATAATTAATTGGAAATCAAAACTTACTGTAGCTACAGTCTGTTCTTCATCGTCATGTCATATTGCACAATTCTTGTGCACAAAGTATGAAAAACTTTGAAAGTATTCAAAAATATTTAGCTATATAGTGAACTAAATTTTAAGCAGTTTGCAGATTAATGATCCTAGATCTAAGTTCTATTTCTATAATATTATGTAATAAACTCGTTTTTTGTTATTAGTGAAGGTTTTTTAATTCGTTATTAGTGAACCCAGCTAACCATATCCTCTCTGTCCCGCGTGGGACAGAGGGGGACATCCCTCGCTAGCGAGGGACAGAGAGGGACGGGGGATTTCAGACGTCTGAAATCCCACGTCTTTCCAACGTCTGAAATCCCACTCACGTCCCACGTCTTACACAAGCGGGATGTCCCTCGTCTGTCCCACGTCTTAAATCCCACTCAGATCCCACGTCTTTCCCACGCGGGATGTCCCTCTCTGTCCCACGTCTGTCCCACGTGGGATGTCCCTCTCTGTCCCACGCAGGATGTCCCTCTCTGTCCCACGCGGGATGTCCCTCTCTGTCCCACGTCTGTCCCACGTGGGATATCCCTCTCTGTCCCACGCGGGATGTCCCTCTCTGTCCCACGTCTGTCCCCCGTGGGATGTCCCTCTCTGTCCCACGCGGGATATCCCTCTCTGTCCCACGTGGGATGTCCCTCTCTGTCCCACCCGGGATTTCCCTCTCTGTCCCACGCGGGATGTCCCTCTCTGTCCCTCGTCTGTTTTACGCGGGAAAAAGTACGCGGGATGTCCCTCTCTGTTCCACGTCTGTCCCACGCGGGATGTCCCTCTCTGTCCCACGTCTGTCCCACGTGGGATGTCCCTCTCTGTCCCACGCGGGATATCCCTCTCTGTCCCACGCGGGATGTCCCTCTCTGTCCCTCGTCTGTTTTACGCGGGAAAAAGTTATACCAAAAACGTATATCTATCTCAAGCTTTATTTACGTATCATAACTAGTTAGGTATTCATAAACAGATGTAGGTATCTACTATCTAGGTAGGCATTGATGAATAATACTAGGTAGGTAGGTATTGGTACTGGTAGGTATCTAGGTAGGTATTGTCAAACAGTTATAGGTAACTAGATAAGCATTGATAAACACTAGTAGATAACTAGGTAGGCATTGACAAACAGTTGTAGGTAACTAGGTAGGTATTGATGAATACTAGTAGGTAACTAGGGCCTAGATTGGTATTTATATACAGTTGTAGGCCACTAGGTAGGCAATGTTAAACACAAGAAGGTAACTAATTAGGTGTTGATAAACAGATGTAGGCAACTAGGTAGGCATTGATAAACACCAGTAGGTAACTAGGTAGGTATTGACAAACAGTAATGTAGGTAACTAAGTAGGTACTGATAAATACTACGTAATAAGTAAGTAGTGATAACCACCAGTAGGTACAGATTGGTGGTTATCACTTGTAGGTTACTAGGTAGTTATAAATAAACTCTAGTAAGTAACTAGATAGGTATAAGGTAGTGATACCACCAGAAGGTAACTATAGGTAATATTAATTAACAGTTATAGGTAATTAGGTAGTTAATAACATTAATTAACATTATCAATACAAATATTAATAAATAACTTTATACACATTCTTATCATTTACATTAAAAAATAAAAGATACCAAAATGTAGAATAATAAATTATATTTATTTAAAATAATTTTAAGAAGCACGCAAGTTATCAAGTTGGATAAAGATCATTTCAATACTACTTCTACCATGTCCAGGATGGCTGAGTGGTAGCGACGCAGGCTTCAATAGTACATCACGCTAGAGTCCTGAGTTCGATTCCCGAGATGACCATTACAATTCTTTCTCCATTTCTTCCCATTTAATTTGTATATAACAATATGTAATATTAAAATAAATGATATACAGCCAAATGTACATATACACTATATGCAATATGGTAAGAAATTGCAATAATGATTAGTATGATCTTTTTTATTTCTTATACATATTTATATACCCCAATTAACCGAAGTAGTTTGAGCCAAAAGAGAGATATGTCCCCCTTGCAGAGGGGGACATCCACACTCTGTCCCACGTCTTGCAGAGGGGGACATCCGCACTCTGTCCCACGTCTTGCAGAGGGGGACATCCGCACTCTGTCCAACGTCTTGCAGAGGAAGACATCCGCACTCTGTCCCACGTCTTGCAGAGGGGGACATCCGCACTCTGTCCCACGTCTTGCAGAGGGGGACATCCACATTCTGTCCCACGTCTTGCAGAGGGGGATATTCCCACTCTGTCCCACGTCTTGGATACTTACTCTGTCCCACGTGGGTCCCACGTCTTATTTCCCTCTTCCCTGTATAGCGAGGGACATTCGCACTCTGTCCCACGTGGGTCCCACGTCTTGAATCCCTCTATAGCGAGGGACATCCACACTCTGTCCCACGTGGGTCCCACGTCTTGAAAACGGAGTGGGGTAAGACGTGGGACAGGTGGATGTCCCCCTCTGTCAGAGGGGGACAAGACGTGGGATCAGACGTCTTGCAGAGGGGGACCCCTGTGCAAATGAAGAGGGTTAGACGTCTGCAAGACGTCTGATGTCCCCCGCCACACGTCTTGCCCCATGTCTTAAATCCCTCTATAGCGAGGGGTATCAGACGTCTTAAGACGTGGGACAAACAGCTTTTGGTTAGCTGGGATTATGGTGGGCAATGAAAGATTATGGTATGCAATGAAAGATTATGGTGGGTAATGAAAGATTATGGTGGGCAATGAAAGATTATGGTGGGCAATAAAAAAGATTAAGGTGGCAATGAAAGATTATGGTATACTCTCATGATCTCATTCCCTCCCGTTACTAATATAATGATTTTAGTGCAGAGCTTCCTATGTGTGACATCGAGGGCCCATAGAATTTTATTTAAATTAAACTTCATTTTTTTTAAATCAAACTTGAACTATTTGAATTAAAGTTGATCTATTTTGAATTAAAGTTGATCTATTTTGAATTAAAGTTCAACTATTTTAAATTAAAGTTGATCTATTTTAAATATAACTTGATTTATTTTAAATATAACTTGATTTATTTTAAATATAACTTGATTTATTTTAAATATAACTTCATTTATTTTAAATTAAACTTGACTTATTTTAAATTAAACTTGAATTGTTTTAAATTAATGTTAAAAAGCTGTAGTAGGTAACTAGATAGGTATAAGGTAGTGATATACACCAGTAGGTAACGATAGGTAAGATTAATTAACAGTTATAGGTAATAAGGTAGTTAATAACATTAATTAACATAATTAATACAAATATTAATAAATAACTTTATACATATTTTTATCAATTACATTAAAAAAGAAAAGATACCAAAATGTAGAATATTAAATTATATTTATTTAAAATAACTTTAAGAAGCACGCAAGTTATCAAGTTGCATAAAGATAATTCCAATACCACTTCTACCATGTCCAGGATGGCTCAGTGGTAGCGTCACCGACTTCAATAGTACATCATACTACAGTCCTGAGTTCGATTCCCGAGATCACCTCTACATTTCTTTCTCCATTTCTTCCCATTTAACTTGTTTATAACAATATTTTATATTAAAATAATTGATATACAGCCAAATGTACATATACACTATATGCAATAAAGTAAGAAATTGCAATAATGATTAGTATGATCTTTTTTATTTCTTATACATATTTATATATACCCCAATTAACCGAAGTAGTTTGAACAGAAGGAAGATATGTCCCCCTTGCAGAAGGGGACATCTACACTCTGTCCCACGTCTTGCAGAGGGGGATATCCGCACTCTGTCCCACGTCTTGCAGAGGGGGACATCCACACTCTGTTCCACGTCTTGAATCCCTCTATAGCGAGGGACATCCGCACTCTGTCCCACGTGGGTCCCACGTCTTAAATCCCTCTTCCCTCTATAGCGAGGGACATCCGCACTCTGTCCCGTGTGGATCCCACGTCTTGAAAACGGAGTGGGGTAAGATGTGGGACATGTGGATGTCCCCCTCTGTCAGAGAGGGACAAGACGTGGGCTCAGACGTCTTTTAGAGTGGGTCCCCTGTGCAAATGAAGAGGGTTAGACATCTGCAAGACGTCTGATTTCCCTTTGCCCCACGTCTTAAATCCCTCTATAGCGAGGGGTATCAGATGTCTTAAGACGTGGGACAAACAGCTTTTGGTTAGCTGGGAAAGAGTGAAGTAAAGAAGGAGATTAAGGGCTGATCCACAACATCGCTCCGGTCAGCTCCGCTCTCGCTCCAGTCACGGTCCGGTCTCATCCTTGTGCATACACATGTTCGGTCCGCTCTCGCTCCCGTCCCTTCCGTATCATCTGATTTTGCAGTGATTATCCTTACGCTTAATTGATGGTGAACAGGATGAGAAAAATAAAAAAAGTAGAGATTTTGAGTTCATCCTATGCTAAAAGACAGGAAGTGTGAAGGATATCTACTCGTTGTATCCTCATCTAATAGATGATATAGCTAAATTTTTCTATTATTTTCGAATGACTATTGGAACTTTTGAAAAAATTTGTCTAAAATATAATTGAAAATGATTTTAGAAAAGAAAACATGCAGAACTGAAAACACAATCACTCCTAGAGAAAATAGTCTGTATATCTAAGAATCTAGACTTCTAAGAGTATAAGATAAGATGTATTATATATGTCACTCGCGTTTGACTGATCTGCAGCAATATCGACCGATTTCGCTCTACAATCTGTTGATCTATCTTTAGTGCAGCCATCGACCGATAGCGCAACCAACGATCGATTGCTGCACGTTCGAATGATAAAGAATGTATTTAGTTTAGGCATCTAAATGGTATATTTAATAGGGAAACCATCAACCGATTGTTGCGCGTTCGATTGATATGGATTTCTATAATTTCTATATCTAATTGTTACATTTTATAGGGCAATCATCAATCGATTGATGGTTACTCTATGAAATATAACAATTTTTTTGTTTAAAAAGACAATATCTTTCCATTGAAATCAAGACATTTAAATGCATAAACTAAAAAATTCCCTATCATTCAAACGCGCAACAATCGATAGATGGTTGCGCCATCGGTCGATGGCTGCAGTAACGATTGATCAATAGATTGCGCGGCGAAATCGGTCGATATTGCAGATCAGTCAAATGCGCGTGACATATATATGTATAGTAATATTCAAGAAAAAGCACGCAAATAATAAAATTGGACCGCGACTGGAGCGTTGCTAATCCACACTGACAGTGCCGCTCCGCTCACGGTCCGATCACGCTCCAGTCAAAATATCTTTGGATTGGATCGTGACCGGAGCGTGACCTGACCGGCACTGCCAGTCTGGATGCTCCACGTAAAATGCATTAAAGAATATTGGACCGGACCGTGACAGGAGCGTGAGCGGAGCGTGACCGGAGCGATGGTGTGGATTAGCCCTAAAGAGGAGGTGATAGCGGAGATTAAAGAAGAAATAGGGGAAAGATCAATGGAAAAAATTGTTAGAATTATGCAGTGTACTAGCTTGAAGTTGAGGATAATTCTTGAGAGACTGTTGAAGTATTTATTTGAACAAAACGAATGTAAAATTTAGGAGAAAAGGTGCTCTGATATCATTAACTATCGTATCCACTATACGCAAAAAAAAAAATTATTATTCCTAAAATATACAAATGCTATTTTAACAGAAATTAACTTAGATGTTAGAATGGAAATTATGAAGGAGATAAAAGATGAAATGATGTGTGAAGTGAAAGAAGATGATGAAAGAAAGAAGAGAGTTTGCAATTTGGTGGTGTATGATTTGGGGGAGGGAAGAGGCAGAGATGATAGGAAATAATTGAGGTTAAGTTAGGTGTAAAAAAATGCACACATGGCTGAAATAATAAGATTGAGAGGGGGGAAAGGACGAGAGGAAGAGAATAATATTAGGGAAGTGACGACACTGGTCAGAATGGAGACGGTGGCTCAGAAGTGGGCGGTTATAGGTAAAGCTAAAAATTTGAGGAAGATGGGAGATATATTTAGGAGAGTTATGATTAAGGCTCGGACATTGGGGCATTTATAAGTTAAATGCCACTAGCGCTCATAATGCTCCAAACGCTATAAACGCCCCAAAATGCTCAAAACACCCCAAAATGCTCCATATGTACTCTGGTTGACTTCTATTGCGCACCAAGATTGAGTAATGTCAAATAACTGTATCATTCTTACCGGGTGGACAACTGAACTTTTAAGTGTATTTAATGGTTCATAGAGCTTAAACGTGAATGGTCGAACTAATTTCACATAGTTATCTACCAGTGATTGCTGAGACTGTTTATTTAGGTAACATTAATAATTCATACATTTCTTTCACCATCTTTCATATTACCAATAATTAGTTCGTATAAATATACTTAAACTAAAAATAGATTAAAATACGAATTTGATATTGATAGAGAGATAGCTTCAGTGAAATACCAGGGTATGTGTTTGTGTCCTATTGCCTAGGTACAGTCAAAGAAATTGTATCCGTATTTATTTTTTGATAGTAAACTAATTTCAAATGTTGAAGAGAAATCATATTACAGGTAAAGCTCGTAAAGCTCGGGCAAAAAATATCCGTTCTATAAGGGTCATGTAGCTCTTACAATGACATCTTAAAATTATATGGATTAACAAATATATTCTATGTCTACCATCAATCTAGTCATGCATTGATTAATTTGATTATATTCACTTAATGAGTTAATGTATTGTTGTTCAGTTTTTTTAATGATTTAATTTTGTTACCCTTTTCTTATACATTTTCTTTGATTAGAAAAGTTCTATAAAAATTAAAAAGAGGTGTATCTATTCTAATAGTAACCCTAGATTTTCACGTAATTCATATCTATTTAGCTACTAATATCTTTGTTTTATTTTACATACCTTATTTTTTTGTACATTTGTTTGAGTAAGTAAATACAGGGTTGAATGTTTTGCAAGGCGTAGTGAAGAAACCAGACTGAAATATTTCCCGAATTGACTCCCTAAGATGTTTCCCGCTATGCTAGTGCCCCTGTTACTTCCACAGAAGTAGAGATTATTCTTTTTATTGAAATATTTGGTCTCAGATAGACGATGAAGGGTCAAAAAAATGTTAAAGAAGTAATGGTTTTATCTTGTTAATATGGGTTAACTTTCACATTCTTACCAAACTTCAACAACATGTGATGCAAGAATTTTCTGTAACATTATAGACTCAATATAGATTCCAATTATTATATGTACTGCATACGTTCGTTTTGGTTTCAACATTTATTGTTCTTTTTCTTATGTTTTTTCAAGTATTGCACAATACTTTTGAGCCTTACATATTTACATAATGATTTTTCAAAATGAATTATTTATCGATAAAAATTAAAGATAATTCTTGTGTATATTTCATCCAAAAACTCTTCAAAAAACAAAACCTCGTTAAAATTCTTACTTTGATAAGTAACACGCTTTTTATTTCGGTGCATGAAACACTTCAAAAACTGCCTCAAATGCACAAATAACTGTTCCCGAATGCACTGATAAGTGCTTCAAATGCTCTGATAAGTGCTCCAAATGCCCCGATAAGTGCCCCAAATGCTCCGATAAGTGCCCCAAATGCTCTTTTCTATCGCTCCTACTGCACATTTATAGCGCTACAAGTGCTCGTTTTGACCGCTACTACTGCTCTTTTTTAAGTGCCCCAATGTCCTAGCTCTAGTTATGATAATGCCTGATTTAACCAGAAATGAAAGAATACAGGATAAGAAAATAAAGGAAGAATTGTGGAAAAGGAGAGGGGAGGGAGAGAATATAAATATAAGAAAGGGAAAGATACTAAAGAGGGAGGAGAGCGTGCAAAGTGAACAAACGAGTACATCAGTAGAAGAAGGAAAGGTAGAACAAGAAACTGGGGATACAAATAACAAATGAAGGGTAGAGAATGTGAAAGGGAATGGAATGAAGGAGTATAAGGAACTGAGATTGAGAGGTGGTAAAGTGGGAGGGTGAGGTAGTCTTGTGAGAATTGATATGATAAATGTGCATGGACTGACTGACGTGAAGGCTATAGATATTATGAGTAGAATGGGAGAAGAGAAGGAGGTGAATGAAGTAAGAATTATTGGACTAGTTGAAACTCATGAAAAATTAAAAAAAGTGGAGTGGGGAGATGATGTAAATGTTATAGATAGGATGAGAGAGATGAGTGATAAGAAGGGGGGAGGAATGATGATGCTAACAAATGATGTGGTGGAAGTGGAGATGGAGAAAATTGATTGTGACTGCAGAGATTTGCTGGCGTCAGAGGTGAGGGTGGGGAATTTTTGTTTTTGGATGGTGCTAATATATATGGACACTAGAGATTTTGACAGGAATATGGAAATATATGGGTATTTGGATAGGATTTTGAGAAGGATGCCGGAGAATAGGGCTCTTATTGTTTTAGGTAATTTTAATGGGCATGTGGGTTTTTTGGGGGAACAGGAATTAAGTAGGAATGGGGAAATAATGTTGGACTTCATGCAGAAGTGGACCTTGGTGATGCTAAATGTGGATGAGAGATGTGAGGGGAAGTATACCAGAGTGCAGAGGGATGAAAGAAGTGTAATTGATTATTATTTAGTGAATGAGCTGATGTACAGGAGATTTGAGGGGATGGTTATAGACGATAGGAAGGAAATGTTTAATATGTCAGACCACTGCTACATGTCTGCAGTTTTCAGAGTGAAGGAAGAAAAGTTAAAGAGAAGGGAATGTGAATATGAAGAGAATAGTTACTATAAGGTGGATGATGAAATCATGATGAGTGAATTTGTGAGTAAAGTGGAAGGAGAGATAGATGGAGAAGTAAATATGGATATAAATGAATGGGAGAGAATAGTGCAGGAAAATCTAATGAATGTCTGAGAACCAATGGTAGGAGAAGGATAGGAAAAATTAGTAGGAAGGTGATTGATCAACAATGGATGAATACTGAAACCAGAAGGGAAATAAAGTACAGGAGAGTTCTAAACAGAAGGAAAAGGAGAGTAAATGGTGAGGAGAGAGATAGAGTATGGAATCTTTATAGAGAGCAAAAACATAAAGTAAAGAGGTTATTGAGGGAGGTGAAGATGAGGTATGAGAGAAAAGTAGCTGAGGAAGTAAGATTGAATAAAAATGGTAAGAAGAAGTGAAAAATGATAGAGAAACTTCATGGAAGAGATTCTCAGAAAAAAGGGGAAAGTTATATGGAGTAAATGAAGAAGAATTAGAAAGGGAGGTGATGATGAATGGTTGGAAAGAGATATATCAAAAGAATGAAGATAAAGTAAATGAAGGCAACAATATGAAAGAGACAGAAAATTTGGAATTCAGGGTTTGAAGAGAAGAAGAATTGAGAGAGAGGACAGAAGCATACCAGGAGTTGTAAGGTTGAGGGTGGTGTCGGGTGTGGAGGAATGGATGGGTAAAGTTGAGTTTGTGAAGGAGGACGTGGAGAGGAGAATAAAGAAAGAGCAAGGTGGAAAGCAACCAGGCCCTGATGGTAGTAAGGGAGAACTATATAAGGCTATGAGTAGGAGTGATAAATGTTTGGCAGGTATGGTTGAGGTGTACAATTGGGTGCTGGAGAGAGGTGCCGTTGGGGAGGAATGGAAGAGGTAAAAGACGGTAATGATCCCCAAAGTAAGAAAGCTACAAGCTATGCAGCATAGACCTGTGGCTGTAACAAATGTAGGATACATATTATTCATGGGTATGATTAAGGATAGATTGGTGGGACAGGAGATGTTTGATGGAAGGGTGTGTGGGATGCAGGCTGGTTTTGCGGAAGGAAGATGGATAGAGGAAAACTTGTGGATTTTGAATAACTGTGTAGAGGAGAGCTATATGAGGAAAGAGGTGTTGGTTGTGGTGGCGGTGAATTTTAGTAAGGCATTTGACAGCGTGGATAGGAAAGCACTGATTGAAAGTTTAATCTATTATAAGTGTGATCCGAGGGTGATTCAGGTGATTGCGGAGTTGTATAGGGGGGATAAGACTGAGGTATGGCGTGGAGGAGAGGAGTTGGGTGATATGGAAGTGAAGAATGGGATAAGGCAAGGTTGCACAGGATCGACACGGCTGTTTGTGATGGTTGTTGGAAGAATTATAGAGAGATTGGTGAGGAGTGGCATGGGGTTTAGAAGCGGACAAAGAAGGATACAGGTGCTTTTTTATGCGGATGATGTATTACTGTTGGCTAGATCGAGGAAGGAGGCAGGGGAGATGATTGATATATTGGAGGAGAGTGCAAGGGATTGTGGTTTGAGTATAAGTAGGGAGAAGAGTAAATGTATGTTTTTTAGTGGTGGCCTGGTGGAGGTGATGTTGGAGGGTATGTGAGGAAATTAGATATCTGGGAGTGTTGGTTAGGGATTGTTTCAGGGAGAATAAGAAGGAATGGATAAAAAGTGCGGAGAGAATGGTGAGTACCTATGACCTACTCAGTGGTGGAGAGGTCCTGTGACAGGCTACTGATGGGAAAAAACTTTTGTAAGAGTGTGGTGCTGCCGGGGGTACTGCATGCGGGGGAGATTATGGTATGTAATAAGACGGAGATTGAGAAGCTGCAGGGATTGGAAAATTGGGTTTGGAGAAGGATCTTGAGGGCACCTACTAACGCACCAGTGGCAGGTCTGCAGGGTGAAGTGGGGTGCTCGTCAGCAATGGCAAGAGACATGAAGGTTAGGTTTGGTGGGTTTTTAATGACCACTGGGAATGAGCTACTGAGGGATATGATTGGGAGAGTGAGGAAGAGGGGCGGAGGTAGTTCATGGACGAGAAAGATGGAAGAGTACCTATATGGCGGAGCTGAGTCTGGACTGGGAAGCTTTGAGAGTGTTGGATGGCAGGGAATTAGGAAGAACAGTAGATAGATGGAAGGAGAGTAGATGGAGAAGGGAGGTGGAAAGCAGAAATACATTGGTATGATACAGAGAGAAGGAGAAAATAGGTGGAGAGTGGTATGAAAATAGGTGGGGAGCGTGTCTGTTGTTCAGGGTGAGGACAAATAATTTTCACCCCCTCCATTATTCAATCCCCTCCCCCTACACTGACTTATAGTTGTCACTGCAAAATGAAACTTTTTGTACGTTTTCTTTGGAATGTTTACTAGGGAACTAAAGTAAAAAAAGAAAATTGGTAAGAATTGCAAAAAACAGAGGACCATCCCCTTAAGCGTTTGAAGACTAAACTTTCGAAAATACTTGCTATGAAAGATCTAGGTCACTTAAACTATTTTTTGGGTATTAAAGTTGTTCAGGATGATGAAAGTAATAAAATTTGGCTAGGTCAACCTTCATATTGTGAAAATTCATTTAAAAAAATTAATATGCTAGATTATCTATAAACCGGTTTCTACTCCTACTGGTAACACTATGAAATTATCTTAGGGAGAACATGATGTTTCTATTGACCACAAGTTATATAATTCATGTGTATGAAGTCTCTTGTACTTATGATTGAAAACAAGACCTGATATTACTTACGCTGTACATAATGTTTCTAAGTTTTGCAGTGATCCAATGCAGATTCATTGAACTGCAGTAAAGAGAATCCTAAGATACCTGAAAGGGACTATGAACTACGGTCTGCTCTTCACATCTAGTGGAGTGGGATGCATTGGATACGCGGATGCGGACTGGGCTGGAGATATTGAAGATCGAAAGTCTACGTCTGGTTATATTTTTTATCTGAATGGATGTCCCATATCCTGGCGATGTGTCAAGCAGACTTACGTTGCTTTATCAACTGCGGAAGTGGAATACATATCTCTGGCTGCTGCCGTTCAAGAATCTGTTTGGTTAATCAAATTAATTAAGGATCTTAATTTCCCATTTGTTGAACCTATAATTATTAATGAGGAAAATCAATCCTGTATTGCAATATCTAAGAACTCTATTGATCATGGTAGGACTAAACATTTTGATATCAAACTGAATTTTGTTAAGGACCATATTTCTAAAAACCATGTTCAATTGAAATATTGTGAAAGTGAGAATATGCATGATTGCAGATATTTTTACTTAGGGCTTAAAAAAGGAAAAAAAGGTTCTGCAATCTTAGAACTAATGTAGGTGTTGTGGAATTTTGTTAGATCTTAAAACTTATTAATAGAATATGGTATGTATTAGAGGTTTACATAGTTTATATAAATTAAATTAGTCTTATATAATTAGATATTTTTTTTTAATCTATTTTCTGTAGGTTTCTTTTTGAAGTCCCTTGTATTTCAATTAGTTAAAAATTTGAATCGTTGTCTTATTTTTATATGAACTAGCAATAAATTGATTGCTTTGAGTTTATGGAATTCCTTGACCCAGCTAACCAAAAGCGGTTTGTCCCACGTCTTGAGACGTCTTATACCCCTCGCTATAGAGGGGTTTTAGACGTGGGGCCAGAAGTGGGGCGTGGGGTTTTAGACGTCTATTAGGCGTCTGTCTCTCGCCGTTTGCACAGGGGTCCCCCTCTGCTAGACGTCTGATCCCACGTCTTGCAAGACGTCTAACAGCGAGGGATACCCCACAGACCCACGTCTAAAACCACTCGCCTGTCCCACGTCTAATACCCCTCGTCTGTCCCACGTCTAATACCCCTCGCCTGTCCCACGTCTAATACCCCTCGCCTGTCCCACGTCTAATACCCCTCGCCTGCCCCACGTCTAATACCCCTCGCCTGTCTCACGTCAAATGCCACTCGGTTAATTGGGGTATATAAATTGTATAAGAAATATAAAAAATCATACTAATCATTATTGCAATTTCTTATTATATTGCATAAAGTGCATATGTACATTTGGCTGTATATCAATTATTTCAATATTACATATTGTTATATACAAATTAAATGGGAAGAAATGGAGAAAGAAATGTAGTGGTGAACTCGGGAATCGAACTCAGGACTATAGTGTGATGTACTATTGAAGTCGGCGACGCTACCATTGAGCCATCCTGTACGGGATCCGGAAAATTGATCGAAAGGAAAATTGGTCGAAAGGAAAATTGGTCGAAAGGAAAATTGGTCGAAAGGAAAATTGGTCGAAAGGAAAATTGGTCGAATGGAAAATGGGTCGAATGGAAAATTGATCGAAAGGAAAATTGGTCGAAAGGAAAATTGGTCGAATGGAAAATTGATCGAAAGGAAAATTGATCGCACAACAATTGATCGAATGGAGAATTGACTGAAACAAAATTGATCGAAAATGATATTGGATCTATTTACACTAATTGACAATGATAACTAAAACCATGGATTACCAGAGAAACTTACTTGCAATATATTACAGCTAGTAGATCTTGTTACCATGATTTATATATAATAATAATAATAATTTTAACAACAATATATAATAACAATAATTTATGTATAACATTTCTTCAATCAACTGTTTATCTATAACAGAGAATTATTTATATGCTTTGAAATATATTATAATTTGAAGAACTTTAAGTTTTCTTAGTTCTAGAATTTAGATAGTTCTAGATAATTCTTGTGAATTGAAAGTTAAATAATTAATTAATTTAGTAGTTTTAACGTCTGTTTCGGAACCAAAAGCCATATCACTGACGGCAAAAAGGAATTAAATATAAGAGATAGGAAGAAGCAGTCAGAAAGGAAAGTAGATTCATGAACAAAGTCACTTAACACAGTCGGTGACAATGCTCATGGATCTGGAAAAGCTACTCTCTGAGTGCAGTCACTTAGCAAGGGATGTAACAAAAAGGGAAACTATAAGCACCAGTTACTGCACTCACAGATCTTTCGATCAATTGTTGTGCGATCAATTTTCCTTTCGATCAATTTTCCATTCGACCAATTTTCCTTTCGATCAATTTTCCATTCGACCAATTTACCATTCGACCAATTTTCCTTTCGATCAATTTTCCATTCGATCGATTTTCCATTCGATCAATTGCTTTCGGTCAATTGCTTTTGATCAATTTTCCTAGACCCAACCAGTACATCGTAGAAGTGGTATTGGAATGATCTTTATGCAACTTGATAACTTGTGTGCTTCTTAAAGTTATTTTAAAGAAATATAATTTAATATTCTATATTTTGGTACCTTTTCTTTTTTAATGTAAAGGATAAAAATATGTATAAAGTTATTTATTAATATTTGTATTAATAATGTTAATTAATGTTATTAACTACCTAACTACCTATAACTGTTAATTAATCTTACCTATAGTTACCTACTGGTGGTTATCACTACCTACCTAGTTGCCTACAACTGCTTATCAATACCTAACTAGTTACCTTCTTGTGTTTATCAATGCCTACCTATAGTTGCCTACAACTGTTTATAAATACCAACCTAGGCCCTAGTTACCTTCTAGTATTCATCAATACCTACTTAGTTACCTAGTAGTGTTCATCAAAACCTACCTAGTTACCTACTAGTGTTCATCAATGCCTACCTAGTTATCTACTGGCTACTAGTGCTCATCAATAATACCTAGTTACCTACAACTGTTTGTCAATACCTACCTAGTTATCTATTAGGGTTTATCAATACCTACCTAGTTACCTACTAAATGTTGATCAATACCTAACTAGTTACCTACTAGTGCTCATCAATACCTACCTAGTTACCTACTAGTATTCATCAATTACCTACCTAGTTACCTTACTTCCTTACAACTGTTTGTCAATACCTACCTAGTTATCTACAAGTGTTTATCAATGCTTACCTAGTTACCTACAACTGTTTGTCAATACCTACCTAGATACCTACCAGTGTTTATCAATGCTTACCTAGTTACCTACAACTGTTTTTCAATGCCTACTTAGATACCTACCAGTGTTTATTAATACCTACCTAGTTACCTTCTAGGTAGTGTTTATTAATCCTTACCTACTTACAGAGGTGAGCGTTCCGCACAATTTAAATGTTCGCGAACCGGTTCGGACTGGAAAATGGGTTCGGACATTCGGATTCGGAACCTCTTCAAAAACAGTTCGGACTTCAATGTTCGGAACGTCTTTTTCGCAAGTCCGAACCTCCGTACCCGGGGAAAACTGACTTGTTCATTTAATTATTTTACGTTCTGAACATGTACCGTACACGTACGGACCGCTTCTCGGCTACTATTATATACATAGGTTTCTGCTTAACACTGAAGCGAAGAACAAGCATCTCTCCCCGCTCTTCTTCCGTTACGTTATTCATTCTTTCCTGACTAGCGGTAAGTTTTATAATAATCTTAATTCTTTATTAACGGATTATGTTCCCTCAAATCTCAATTAAAAATTGCTTGAAATATGCAGAACTATAGGTAAAGTTATAAACGTATCTATTAGGTAACATTACATATCACACTAACCCTAGTAACTTAGCCGTTGGCTAACCAGTCCTCATGGAAAAATAATAATAACTTAAATTCAAGACCGATTCTAAAAGCTGTCTTTTCATTCGTTTAATTTTTCGCATAAAAACATACGATTAGACAAAAACGAAGGTGATAAATGGTAAGATACTCATATTATGAGAATTTATTCAAATCTATAATAATATTAGGAATAAATCAGAGATCTTTCCAGGCAGATGCAAGAGTGTGTTTCAGTACAGAAAGGTGAATATCTCAATAAAATCAGTTAACTGTAACTCTTATAGCGGCTTGAGCCCCGTCCAGACGGTCAAATTTTTCAGAGAAGTGACAAACTTAATGACAAACTAAATGACGATAACTTCCTAGCGTCAGCAAACCGTCAAAATTTTCATCAGTTTTTTCATTCAAACATGTTGGATATCGTCATCAAAAAGTTTGTCAAACTATTTGCTGACGATAAAGTTTGAAGTACACACTGACTTTCCGGCAATAATATTTTTTTATTTGCGCGTCATTTTAGTTTGTTACAGCTAGGTACACCTACAGAAACCTCAATTTTTTAAAACTTAGTATCTATCTAGTTAAAATGGCTGACGACAGACTTTTTAATACTTGATTGTATTAGAATGTATATTAGATCTAAGTTATAGGTAGGCTACGTTGTGAATTGTTTTCTATGATATATTTTTGACTATCCTTTTCAAGACGATATTTTGTCATTAAAAACAAATTATTTTTTCTGGTTTCATACTGATCTAAATTTAAAAAATATACATACCAAGTTATATAATTTTTATTTTCACGATATATAACATTAATTTTGACGAAACTGACGCCAGTGAACTTCAAACTTTTGGCGATAAAATTTGACTGTGTAGACACTCCTTGAAAACTGACGATAAGTTTGTCATTTAGTTTGTCATTAAGTTTGTCACTTCTCTAAAAAAATTTGACCGTCTGGACGGGGCTTTAGCAAGATCAAATAAGTGCGAGAATAATTGCGCTCACCAAGCTTCGTACAATAACATCTAATAAATATTTGCTTGTTGTCTTAGCTTGTTACTTTTATTTTGAATGATAATTTTTTCTTTTGCTTTCACTAATATATGAGTGGAAAAGATTCAAACTCAACGGGAAATCCATATTATTATGAGGTTATTTAAACTCAACGTTGAAGGTTTTATCAGGTTTCAAGCTTTCGAATAGAAAGATTTCTATTCATCATCAGGAGAAAGGTGGAAAACCTCGACCTGACAATGAATTTTATGACCAATGGTTGTATGTTGGATACCGTCTTTCTATTTCAGCTATCTATCTTTTTGTTTATTATTATTAATTAATCTATTAAAAATCGAAATATGAAACCAAAATTTGAAAATTTGATACTACCTATAGCTACTGTTGACAAAATTCATTCTCTAGAAAAATTCTACTTTCTTTATATTTGTAACAAGCTATAGAGGAGCGATAAAAAACGGTCAACCTCTATCACTATATGTCTAGTTCTTTCTGTTCATTTTTATGCACCTTATTATTATTATTTTATTATGTATATATATTACTATTATTATTAATACTATAGTTTCTATGTGTGTCCTCGATTCCATGTGTGTTCTTTATTCGTATGCATTACTTATTCTTATGTGTGTCCGATTGATTCTATGTGTCTTGTTGTTTATATGTGTCCTCCAGATCTTATGTGTCCTCTAGGTCCTGTGTATCCTCTTGGTCCTATGTGTCCTCTTGGTCCTATGTGTCCTATTAGTCCTATGTGTCTTAGTCGTAGGCTATGTGGCTTAG
>CANNZV010005006.1:0-32212 GCA_947561585.1 Caprella mutica | reverse complement strand
CACCAGAGGAGAGATTAAGGAGGTGTTGGACTTTCGTGGACGGCTGGACTTGATGGTATACTCAGACGAATCAGTGGAGGGAGAGTGAAGCTGCGTGGGGTGGGGTGAATGGTGGTGAGAAGGAGAGAGGTAACGGTTGACCAGTGGGTGCCTGGTGCATCAGTTTTAGTACGGATTGGAAGGCGATGAGCGAAGCGATGTGAGGGCTACTGGAAGAGGATTTGAGTAGAGCGGCGGTGGTAACCGGCAGAGATCCTTGGGTGCGTTACAGGAGGATAATGAGGGACTGGAACTAAGACAGATCAGGAGGAAGCTTTTTTGACATGAAAATCCGTTGCCACGAAATTATTGTATGCTGTGGTCTGCTGTCTCAAATAACAGACCTTCTTTTCTTTTTTTTCTTTAATATTATTATCGCATGGGAATAGGTAACTAGTTGACTGGAAATGGGTCACCACCAACTCCTTCAACCGAGCCCGATAAAACTCCTCGATAATTATTTGTCATCGGAGAATTTTAGAGAAAATGTTCGGTATTATATATAAATCATTCTGAAAGCTGGATACGTGAAAAGTCTTGTTTTGAGAATTTCTGCACTCTAAGGGTACGGTTACTTTGGACGCGTACTCGAGCGATTTTTCACACTGACGATATCGTAAGAACTGGTCGTCAGTGCGAGGTGGTTACTCTGTATGCAATTTCTGATCATCAGTATGTTTCTGCCCAATTAATATTGGGGTCTGAAGTATGTTTATTTGATATAATATTCGGCAGGATTGCATGCATTTCACTGTACAAAATTTTAAAATACCTAAATAGGAAAATAATGAGAATATTATTTATACAACAATAAGGATATTCATTTTTATTTAAAATAAAAATTGTACAGAGTACCAACAAATTCAAGCTTTTATATATAAACAAAAATATATATTATTAAATAATAATATCTGAATAATATCTGTATTATTCCTGATAGTATCGATTAATATATTTCCAAAACGCGTGGGTCAACAGTAAAATCAATCGACAGTAAGAGAATTAAAAATAAAAATGACAGAATCTGTCGCTAGTCGCATGAAAAAATCAAACTCATTTGAATGCTAAGAGTACGGTTACTATGCATGCGTATTCGAGCGATTTTTCGCACTGACGACTTCTGATGAAATCGGATGAAAATCAAATTCATACTTTTCAATGGGAGTGGTTACAGTGGCAGCGATTTGGTCGTCAGAATACGTACGAAGTCGTCAGACTAACTTCAGCGTTCAAATGAGTTTGATTTTTTCATGCGACTAGCGACAGATTCGGTCATTTTTGGGTTTAATTATCTTATTTTCGATTGTTGTTACTGTTTACCCATGCGTTTTGGAAATATATTATTTACACTACCTATCAGAAATAATACAGATAGTTTTTAATTATATATTATACCTATATATTTGTTAATATAAAGGCTTGAATTGGTTGTTACTGTGTGCAATTCTTTTCAATAAAATTAAATATCCTTATAGTTATATACAAAAATCTCCTTATTTTTCTATTTTGGTATTTTAAAAATAGTACGCAGTAAAAAAAATAATCAAATTAGAGTCGCACACAGGAAGGTTTTTAATTCCTCCCGAACATTACCACAAATAAACAAAGTTTAGACCCCAATATTAATTGGGCAGAAACACACTGACGATCAGAAATCGCGTACAGTGTAACCACCTCGCACTGACGATCAGTTCTGACGATATCGTCAGTGCGAAAAATCGCTTGAATACGCATGCATAGTAACCGTACCCTTAGGGTACGGTTACCGGTTCTAGGTAAATTGCTCGAAAACAATTGCTCGAAAGACAATTGCTCGAAAACAATTGCTCGAAAAACAATTGCTCGAATGAACAATTGATCGAAAGAACAATTGCTCGAAAGACAATTGCTCGAAAAACAATTGCTCGAACGGACAATTGCTCGAATGAACAATTGCTCGAATTATCAAATTGCTCGAATGAACAAAATTGCTCGAATGAACAAAATTGCTCGAATTATAGAATTGCAGTTTTCAATTTAATAAAAGTCAGTTATTCATGAAGTGGAGCTGCACCTAACAAAGTTTGTTTCTTTTTAGTAATTGATCATTAATCATTCTATAAATGATTTTAATTATTAATCATTCTGCATAATCTTTTTTTAGACCGTTTGTGTGATCTCGTATGTAACATGTGAGTTGGAATCATGTGGTGAATCACTACTATTCATGTTTTTTTTATCAAAAAAAAATTCATAGATTTATTAAAACTCTGCCATAACTTTGAGTTATTTTACCTATTGAGGTGCCACATACAGATATGCTAGTAATAAAAAAGTCTTCGGATTTATGATTAAAAAAAACATGAATAGAAGTGATTCACCACATGATTCCAATTCACATGTTACGTAAGAGAAGACACAAACTGTCTAAAAAAAGATTATACAGAATGAGTAATAATTAAAATTATTTATAGTATGAATAATGATCAATTACTAAAAAGAAACAAGGATTGTTAGGTGCAGCTCCACTTCATGTATAACTGACTTTTATAAAATCGAAAACTGTGCAATTTCATAATTCGAGCAATTTTGTTGATTCGAGCAATTTGATAATTCGAGCAATTGTTCATTCGAGCAATTGTTCGTTCGAGCAATTGTTTTTCGAGCAATTGTCTTTCGAGCAATTGTTCTTTCGAGCAATTGTTCATTCGAGCAATTGTTTTTCGAGCAATTGTTTTCGAGCAATTGTCTTTCGAGCAATTGTTTTCGAGCAATTTACCGGCTACCACGGTTACCATACCCTAGAGTGTAAAAATCCTCAAACCAAGACTTACAGTGGCAGCGATTTAGTCGTCAGAACAACTTCACCATTCAAAGGAGTTTGATTTTGTCATGCGACTAGAGACAGATTCGTTAATTTTTGTATTTAATTCTCTTACTTTCGATTGCTGTTACTGTTTACCCATGCGTTTTGGAAATATATTATCTGATATTACCTATTACGAATGATACAGATATTATTTAATTATATATATAATAATTATTTACTTATATAAAGTCTTGAAATGGTTGTTACTGTGTATAATTTTTTTTTCAAAAAAATTGAATATCCTTGAATAGTTTTATAAAAAATCTTCTCCTTCCTTTTCTATTTAGGTATTTCAAAAATAGTGTGAAGTCGCGTCTATCATTGCAGAGGCACACATGTAGGTTTTTAATTCCTCCCTTACATTATATCAAATAAACATAGTTTAGACCCCAATATTAATTGGGCAGAAACTTACTGACGATCCGAAATCGCGTACAGTGTAACCACCTCGCACAGACGATCAGTTCTGACGATATCGTCAGTGCGAAAAATCGCTTGAATACGCATCCATAGTAACCATACACTTAAGCACCTTTCACACTTGCATTAGAAAAAATGCAGCATTTTTTCTAATGCAAGTGTGAAGAGCTCCGTTAAAATCAATTGCTAATAAGCTTTTGCAACGAGCCTTTTTTCTAACGTGGCGTTGAGAAACGCAAGTGTGAAGGGGGCTGAAGGGGGCCTAACTTACGTAGGTATTTTCATAATAACGGCTAAACCATTCTATGATTTCTAAGGTATAAATATTAAATATACATATCAGAAAGTAGGACACTAAAAAAGAGGCCAATATCTAGAGTAGTAAAAATCTATTGCAGGCGTATTAACTCTGTGGTATAGTAATCAATAGATTAATTAATAAATAAAAAGAAAATATCAATACTGGGGCTATTTTTTATAATAGCTGAAAAAGAGAATAATATATTCATGATGTGTAAAACTATAGAATTGAAATACTGAATAAATCAAAGCTGCTTAGAGTACTAATTGCGACTTTGGGTAACCCATTAGTATTGCAATGATGTTTGTACTTTGTAGGTTCTCTTAATTAGATGCGAAGGCACAGTCTGAAAATAGAACGACCAATATGGACACATACAGGAATCAAATTCTGTTCATAAAATATGTCTTTTATTGACAATTTTTTGTTTCATCAAAATTACACTTTAATGGCCTGAATTACTGATATTTTATTCAGCGGGGAAAAGTCCCGGCGGGGAAAAGTCCGGCGGGAAACAGTCCGGCGAGGATAAGTCCTAGTGCCACACAATACAGAGTATGGGCTTATTCGAACCCTGATAAATATTTTCTTTTATTATGATACACAGGAAATGAAAAGTATAGTAAACGAGTGACAGCTACAGAATTACTAGTGCCATAACTCGGTCTTATTACCATTAGTAATAAGAGTAAGTCGTGATTTGGTAGTATATGAAAGATCTGCCCGTATTGAACGTACTCTGTTAATACCTCATTTTCAAATTTAAATCATGTAATATTTCAAATGCGTCTACAGCCTCGCATGGGATAATAGAAATACACTGAGAATATAATCCAGTTGAAATTAT
Organism: Caprella mutica; assembly: GCA_947561585.1. Classification (NCBI taxonomy): domain Eukaryota; kingdom Metazoa; phylum Arthropoda; class Malacostraca; order Amphipoda; family Caprellidae; genus Caprella; species Caprella mutica. The sequence goes on along the minus strand of CANNZV010005006.1, from coordinate 27,757 downwards.
AATTTTGATTAGTTCAACAGGGGACAAATTTTCATTACGATGTATCAATATTTTGAAAAAATGATATATAAGACAATTATTAAACAAAGTATTTTTGTACATAAAATTTTGCATAACTATTTGAAGAATCAAAAGATGTTAATGGTAAACCAAACCTATATTTATGAAGATAAGATATAATCATAATACCTGTTCTTATATGCATATGTAACTTCATGAATAGGTTTGTGAAATCCGATCATTTTTATTCGTTCATTCTTGAAATCGATATATTTTGATAAATAATTATCTATAATTCTAGGCATTCCATACCAAGCGGATTGAACATATTACCAGGCATTACCCAATCATAGGACATTACCCCATCACCGGACACTAGGTGATGTCCATTAATTAGGTTGTGTCCGGTAAATGGTTAGGATTCGGTGGTGGGTTAGTGTTCGGTGCTAGAGATTGCGATAATCTAAAATTTTTTAATTGTATATTTTATACATTTTTTGATAATTTTATTGATTTTGTGCGTCGCTTGCACTTTTCATTTTCGGTGTGCCTAGAAAGGCTATGTTTCTTCCGTTTAAAATTTTAAAAATATTGTAAACAACTTATAAGGTTTTTCATAAATTGTCTACTTCAACTGTTCCTATCGATACAGTGCTACAAGCATAATATTTTAACGGAAAATGTTTTTAAAGAAATCTCTTCTCTTATTGGTCGGCAAGGAGGAGGAGCCAAAAGGAGGTGGAGCACCGTGGGTGCTCCGCCTTCTGTTAGGTTCTTCTTTTTGCATATAGGTAGGAGTTGAATTGAATAAAATTTCAATTAAAAAGAGCTTCAAAACTCTCAACATAGATCGCTGTCACGTAAAAACACTATCATAAAAAAACTAATCTTCAAGGAACAAAATTTTTATATTTTAATACATTATTCTTAGCGGTAATAACCTTTCAATTCTAACCTTACAGGTGTATCCTTCCATAACCAATCAAAGAGTTGGTAACCTTAAAAATATCATATATAAAACTTATTCGCTAGTAGCAATAGTTTTAAAATTATATTCTTAGTGGTAGCTACCTTTTAATTTTAATTCTTAAAGGTGCCACCCATCATTTCCACCTCTGCTAATTCATGTTTATGTGTACCAAATTGAATTAGAAAAGGTATTAAACTATTAGACTAACTTTCTATTATGCTATCAATCGTGTGTGTACTACCATAGAATGATTTATTCCAATTAGGAATAAATGTATCCGTAAGTTCCAATGTCATATATTTCGAAAGTTATTTACAGGCAGTTCCTCTCCAGGTTCCGGGAAAAATTGAGTTTATTCCATAATAGTATAGAACTAAGAGGTCTAGGACCATTATTCTGCAACCCGCATGGCATATTTTTTATTTATAAAGTTTTTTCATACTCGGTGTAAAAAGATTGTTCGAAACACTAATTAGACGCTGAAGAAGAAGATTGCACACTCTTTGTTTTGATTTCAATTTGAATTTTATAAAGAAACAGTGTATGTTTATTGGGCTTCGTTTCAGCTGTAAAGGATTTCCTGAAGTATTTAAGCGATTCTATAATAACTTTCTCCTATTTTATATCTTTAATGGTATATGTATATTGGATTTAACATATCTACATAGCTGGCATTCAAAACAAACGGTGTACATTCTTTTTCTTAATACTAAAAGTTAGCAAAACGGAAGTGAAACGGCTTTTTTATTTCGATCATGAATATCTTTTCTTAAAGAATATAAAATTATATATAAGCATCAATTTTCATGTGGTTTGCAGAAAAATGGAAAGAAACGTAAGCTGCATTTATTAAAACATTTTAAAGAATGCTTGGAGGGGACCTTTAATGTGATTCATACTTTCTCAACAATGTTCGATGCAAGTTCCATGAGGATTATTTTCTGGCATACAATTATTTTAATTTTCGCTCAGACTATTTTGGAATAAGGTAACTGAAATGGTGGTGTGTTTCTTTAGACAGTTCCCGGCGATATAGTAACGTTTTATTGGAATTTTATAATAATGTTTTACTGGAATTTCATTGTTCAAAATACCGCATGGAGTTTGGAAATTTGTTCAAACATTCGAATTTCTGTTTTTCAACTTGAACATTTCAATTTAGCAACAATTCTAAATGTACACATGTATTAATAAACATTAACTATTTCGAATCTTCCAATTCCGAAGATTTAGTTTGAGATATTTTCTGTACCGCATAATTTTCTATCGATGCAGTTCCGAAAGCATAATGTTTCTACGGATATTGTTCTTAAGGATAACTGTTCTCAGATTGATCGGCTAGAAGGAGGGGGCGGAGCACTAAAACATTAGTGCTCCACTCCATGTTGGCTCCACCTCCTTGCTTATAGCTATGAGTTCATACAATAAGAACTTCAAAACTCTCAACTTAGGTGTTTGTAATGTAGTTTGATGTATCCGCCAGTAGTTTATTCTGCACACTTCATGATTGTTGTTTAGTCATAGCCAATCAATTAGTATATATACAAGTTATATATTATCTATTAATCATCCCCATTTAATATATTATGTTAAGTTATATAATATATATATCATTCAAAAATCATCCCAATGGTTCATATTATAGGTACAGTACATTTGGAACAGCAAAAACTCAAACATGGATAAACAGAGAATATGTACAGGACACTCAATAACATTGAACATCTCATGAAATGTTTCTTAGTTTAGTGTTAAAAAGACCCAAAAATTCTTGCAGAGTAAAGAACCTGCATTCACATTATAACTATTTAATGATGCTAACTTTCAAGGCAAACCTGCAAGCAGGAAATATGTTTATCAATGTATTATCTTTTAATTAGAAAATCTATCAAAAATAACCCAAAATAGTTGCCTTGGATACTAGGAATAGGAATTTATCATGGTTATAATTCAAAGAGGATCGTGATCTAAATATAGGATGTAAAACTACTTTTAGGTTCATATTCCTAATGTAACTAGTGTGTGACCAGTACGTGAGATAATTCACATAATAATTATTTCAAAATATATATTAATGTCTATGTACTTTTTAATACGTTCACTGCGTATCTGGATACAGCTGGCATTCCTCTGTTATATTAATGACAGTTATATTAATAAATACATGAGTTGAAGAATAATCATTATATTAGTAATTGTTAGCATTTTTAAAAACACAATAAAAATTTGCATTCGGCACACGGGTATCCCGATACGTAACAGTGTATCCCACCGCCGGTACTCATATGGCCCGAACCACAGTGAACGTGTTATATTTTTAATTGGCCAGCAAAATATTTTGTTTTTATTCTAATGAATATATTTCTATTTTCTTTCACAATATTCAATATATCAGTATATTGAATATATATAGTTTGTACAATCCGTATCTAACCACTAAATTTTTATAACGTGAACTTATAATTTTTGAACTATTTAACTAATAAATTGTTCTACATTTTATCAGGATGCCACATAAAACATTCTTTTTTTTATTTTTATTTTTAAATCATATACATACTGTAAATGAAATCCAGATTATGCGGTGGAATTTTCCAGCGCTACACATACTTTTACAACGTGTCCCCAATATTGATATGTTTGTTTATTAACCTATTAAAAATGTTTCAATACTCATTATTACATTCTTGATTAAGTACCACTCCTCCCTAACAGCCCATACTATACTAGCTGTTGAAATTGGTTTGTTCCTTGGGAATCTAAGTCTAATTATAAAAAATCCATCATCAGTGGTATACAATTGTGAAACTTTCTGTAAAAATATTACATGGTTAAAATTGATTTGAAAACTAAGCAATGTTTTAATTTTAAACATTGCTTAGTTTTCAAATCAATTTTAACCATGTTATATTTTTACAGAAAGTTTCACAATTGTATACCACTGATGATGGATTTTTTATAATCCGAAACGTTTTTATTTTTTCAATAGTTCTCCTTTTTATAATTATACTAGCTGTTCCACCGCCGCGGTTGTACTGCTTTGCTACTGCTTCTTAAAATCCAAAGTACACTAGGCAGTGAGAACGACCTCCATTACACATATATTAGCAATGAAGTAATAAATTGAAAATATCACGGAAACTGAAAATATATTCGATATATGTATCTAGGGGGGTTTGCCACCCCCCCCCCCCAACTCCCCTGCCAGGTCATTGATCGATCATGGAGTGTGTAGTACAAACAAACTAGCGGATACAACAAACTACATCATTACTGTTTCATGTAAAGAATCTATATTGTTTAAGTAATTTCAGTGAAAACACGAGTTTCTTCAAAGTTCCCAATCCTTCAGTAATACCTAGGAAACGAATAACTTCAAACCCTCATATCTCGGAAAATATTAGTTTTTCTCCAAAAAAACAGTTTTGATTTTCGGATTCTATGGACAAAAATACATATAAAAAAATTAATTTAAATTACATCTGGTGGGGGTCGTCAAATGGGAAAGATCCATGACCGTTAATGAGGAACACTCCGTTAACTAGCAACTTACCCTACACCTACAGGCTACAGTTTAGTATCATTGTATTTAAAAATAGTCTAACTGATGCGCAGTTAACGCCTTGAAAGCAGTTATCCCCATCATTCTTAGTCTGATAACTGAAGTCATTGCCACCTACCGTATGAACATTACTGCAAAGACGATCGCAACGTGGTGATGAGTGCTACACTAGTGTAAGCATCTGTATACCTTCACTGTGCACTCTATTTACACACTCTTCACTGTGCACTCTATTTACACACTCTTCACTGTGCACTCTATTTACACACTCTTCACTGTGCACTCTATTTACACACTCTTCACTGTGCACTCTATTTACACACTCTTCACTGTTCACTCTATTTACACACTCTTCACTGTGCACTTCATTTACATACTCTTCACTGTGCACTCTATTTACACACTCTTCACTGTGCACTCTATTTACACACACTTCACTGTGCACTTCATTTACACACTCTTCACTGTGCACTCTATTTACACACTCTTCACTGTGCACTCTATTTACACACACTTCACTGTGCACTCTATTTACACACTCTTCACTGTGCACTTCATTTACATACTCTTCACTGTGCACTCTATTTACACACTCTTCACTGTGCACTCTATTTACACACTTCACTGTGCACTTCATTTACACACTCTTCACTGTGCACTCTATTTACACACTCTTCACTGTGCACTCTATTTACACACTCTTCACTGTGCACTTTATTTACACTCTTCACTGTGCACTTTATTTACCTCTTCACTGTGCACTTTATTTACACACTCTTCACTGTGCACTCTATTTACACACTCTTCACTGTGCACTCTATTTACACACTCTTCACTGTGCACTCTATTTACACACTCTTCACTGTGCACTTTATTTACCTCTTCACTGTGCACTTTATTTACATACTCTTCACTATGCACTCTATTTTCAACTATTGGTGGTTGTTTTAACTCTTCACTGTGCACTCTATTTACAACTATTGGTGGTTGTTTTAACTCTTCACTGTGCACTCTATTTACAACTATTGGTGATTGTTTTAACTCTTCACTGTGCACTCTATTTACAACTATTGGTGGTTGTTTTAACTCTTCACTGTGCACTCTATTTACAACTATTGGTGGTTGTTTTAACTCTTCACTGTGCACTCTATTTACAACTATTGGTGGTTGTTTTAACTCTTCACTGTGCACTCTATTTACAACTATTGGTGATTGTTTTAACTCTTCACTGTGCACTCTATTTACAACTATTGGTGGTTGTTTTAACTCTTCACTGTGCACTCTATTTACAATTATTGGTGGTTGTTTTAACTCTTCACTGTGCACTCTATTTACAACTATTGGTGGTTGTTTTAACTCTTCACTGTGCACTCTATTTACAACTATTGGTGGTTGTTTTAACTCTTCACTGTGCACTCTATTTACAACTATTGGTGATTGTTTTAACTCTTCACTGTGCACTCTATTTACAACTATTGGTGGTTGTTTTAACTCTTCACTGTGCACTCTATTTACAACTATTGGTGGTTGTTTTAACTCATCATTGTGCACCTTATTAACAACTATTGTTGGTTGTTTTAACTCTTCACTGTGTACTTTATTTACCACTATTGGTAGTTATTTTTACTTTTCACTGTGTACCTTATTTACAACTGTTGGTGGTTGTTTTAACTCTTCGTTGTGCACTTTATTTACAACTATTGATGGTTGTTTTAACTCTTCACTATGCACTTTATTTACAACTATTGGTGGTTGTTTTAATTCTTCACTGTGCTCTTTAAATATTTACAACTATTGGTGGTTGTTTTTACTCTTCACTGTGTATTTTATTTACAACTATTAGTGGTTGTTTTAGCTCTTCACTGTGTACTTTATTTACAACTATTGGTGGTTGTTTTTAGCTCTTCACTGTGTACTTTATTTACAACTATTGGTGGTTGTTTTAACTCTTCACTGTGTACTTTATTTACAACTATTGGTGGTTGTTTTAACTCTTCACTGTGTAGTTTATTTACAACTATTGGTGGTTGTTTTAGCTCTTCACTGTGTACTTTATTTACAACTATTGGTGGTTGTTTTAACTCTTCACTGTGTACTTTATTTACAACTATTGGTGGTTGTTTTTAGCTCTTCACTGTGTACTTTATTTACAACTATTGGTGGTTGTTTTAACTCTTCACTGTGTACTTTATTTACAACTATTGGTGGTTATTTTAACTCTTCACTGTGCACTTTATTTACAACTATTGGTAGTAGTTTTAACTCTTTAACAACAAATACAAAAAAATGAAATTGAGTAATTTTATATCCGAATATAAAAATAAACTATTATATTTATCTAGCTTGAAGTTTAATTCGACATTGGAGAAATTTTAGTTAAATGTTTTGAAAATAATTCTATAGCTAATAATGGATAACAGTGTTTCGGGTTTTCAAAGATATGTTAGCATTGTAAATAATATCATGTTAAATTGTCTTCAAAATGTCAACATACACATGAAACTGTACCCAAAATCTAAATAAAAATAGTATTGATTTCATAAAATATTTTGCCTACCGTAAATATTTTCTTTTATTTCTCTCTTCAAATATTTATTTTTATTTTTTAAGCTCTTTGATTCAGTAGCATAATTTAGATAATAAGAGTGATGTTCTGATACATATTTTTCTTAACCTATTAAAGTTATGATCAGAGTTTGGGAGTCGCTATAATCAATATAATACAGTTACCTAATTTATAGATGGAACATTTAAGGCCCTCATTCACACTAAGATTCAAATTTTAATTTTCTGAAAATAAAATTCTACGAAATTTTCAACTCACATTATATTAAAAAAAATTTCATCAACAAAAGATTCTTAGAATTCAACTGTAAGGTGTGCAGACGTTTCGTCGAGAGACGTTTGGTCGACAGACATTTCGTCGACAACATGTTTCGTTGACAGGACTTCTCATCGACAAGACGTTTCGTCGACAAATTTTCGTAAAATGGATATTAACACACTGAATGTTACAAAACGTGTACTTTAACAGTATAATGTATCAAACGATCAAATTAAGAAATAGAATAATGGTTAGAAGATAAACTACTAAATAAATTTAAATAGTTTTTCTACTTTAATACTAAACCAAAACTGCTCACTAATAATAAATTTAATAATTTTGGGTCGAGTTACGTTTGTGATTTTAAAAATTAAAAACAATCTCCTCCTAATAATTTACGTTTCATAAGATTTATATCGTCGGATTTGTAATTGACAAGTCACTTTCAGTCGGTAAATGCCCACTGTTCGACTACTTCGGGTTTTCTGTAATTGAGTGGTAATTCTAGATTGAAAGTCAAGATTTTATATAAAAAAAACTCGCCGTTGAATGTTTATCGATACTTAGGTTATTGTTTTACCAAAAAGTGATTCTTTGAAACCAGTAGTTGGCTTTAAAATTCAAAAAGTTCAGAATTATCGAACAATATTCCATCTTCGAATTTTGATCAAGTAAGAAAAAAATATTAAAAATCCTCTCCAGGCTCTAAGAAAAATATGAACTTATTACATAACATTGTAGAACTAATATATTATTACTAATACTAAAAGACATCTCTACATAAGCCAACTCGGCAAGATACTAATAGGCAGTTGTGACACAAGACTACTTATAGACAAAAAATTATATATAAAGAATACTCTTTGTGTGTGGTTACAGTCATTTAGATTTCAATGATTTTGATATTTGATGCGATATGTTTTTTTATCTTTGTCTTGCATATGTAATTTTTCAAAATACTTTGAAATAATTGGTTATTATTTAGTAGTTCTGGTTTAGTACTAAAGTAGAAAAACGATTAACATTTATTCAATATTTTTCCTCCTTTCCATTGTTTTATTTTGTAATTTTATCGTTTGATACATTATTCTGTTTAAGTACATGTTTTGTAACATAAGAGGGTGTTAATATCCAATTTACGAAAATTTGTTGACGGAACGTCTTGTCGACGAAACGTCTGTCAATCTACTGTAAATATAAACAAATTTCCAATACAGGCTGTCCCTTTAAATAAAAGATAAGTTTCCCTTCTAAGGAGAAGTGAGTTTTCTTTAGGAAAACATCGAAGAAAACCGGTGAAATTTATTTTCATGGAAGACTACCCTATAATGAACATATTCAAGCAAAATTCAGAAAAAGATAATTTTTTCGACTTTTCGTTAGACATTCCCGTTAATTAAACGCTTCACTAAATAAAGATGTAAATAAATCAACACTCTTCATTAATAACTGATCATTTATTTTGTTTAGGAAGAACTCTAAGTGATCAGATAGTTTTACTTTTTAATTATATAAGAAAAATCATATAATTTTACATCTTATTCCTAATGAGTTTTACGTGTGTTTACTAGGCACATCCTTTTAAATTACTTTATATCTTTCATGTCATTCCTTTAAGTTATTAAATATATTTTTGTATTTGAAAGTTAAAAAATATTTACGTATCGGCTTAATTCAGTGTGAATCACGTAAATTAGGAAATTAATTGTACTCTGCTGTGGCAACGTAGAAATACAGTTTGATTGGTCTATAAGCACTCATCTGTCGACATTTTCATGGAGTACACACACATGCTCTACCTGTGATTGGGTCACACTCCACCCAATCACTGCTCTGCTCTCTCAATTTACCTATGTATTTATTTCACCTTATATGTTCAATATTTTTACTTGAAAATTGGTACACATTAGTTTAATATTTATACTAACAACTTGTAAAATATACAATACCGTAGGTTCATAAATAAGACATTTGTTTTTTTTGCACATAGTCAAACCATTCCGTTCATTCTGATAGTCTAACTCATTAGGGTTAATTGGTTATTTTAATTGTTATCCATGATTCATTCAGGTATACCATTACCTCTGTAACTATCAGGATTCTAATTACTGAGTCGAATATCATTATAGAAAAAAATCTATTAAGAATTTATTAAAAGAGGACTACAGCACGCCACTATTGCTCCACTAGAACTCATATCGTATAGGACTACGGAGTGGATGACCAAAGAAGAGGTTTCTCAGCTTCTTCTCAAACACTGTGGTGGTCCATCACTTTCTTTCGGTAATGAGGAAGGAAAATGGTGAGTTTCAAATAGTTGAAAAATATTTAATAAAATCTATTTATCTATCTCTAATATATAATGATATGAAATATAGTCAAAGTAATAATCGAATTTCGAGCTAATCTTCAGAAATGAAAGATTATACGAAATTAAAATTTTTATAAATCATTTGAATATCCATAAAATCTTTTTATCGTGATAGATAGATGATCTTTTTATAATTGATTTTAATTCTACCAATCAAATTCCGGTAATCGGTTACCAAAATTTTCTCATTGTGATAATTATTAAGATCTAAATTATCTGTTTTAGGAAAGAGGGATCCAAAGAATGGAATCAATTGCTGGAAATCCTAACTTACGCTTTGACTCCAAGTGACGAGAAGAACAACAAACAAATACTGATGAAGGTTCTATCCTCGGAAGCCGTGAGTGAAAAATTTAAAGTATTATTCAATGCAGATGATCACATTAGAAAATTTTCAGTCTTATATATTTTTTTCAGATTACAAAATGTGTTTGCTGCATTGAAAATGCATACATATAAACTAGTGTGCACTCAAATTAGTATTATAAATTGAAAATATATTAAAAATGATAATTATTAAAAATACATACTTGATGTCAATATTCAGCAGATCAGTTTTGTAAAAAAAAGAGTTTTCTAGAATTTGGAGATATATCTAATTTCAAGCAAGTGATGTTCCACTCAAGCCAATTAATTGTTTGCATCACATAGACTCTGGGGAAGCTATTTCAGCTGGTAAACAAGGAAAATGAAGATCAAGTGACCCGTCAGAAAATTAAGAACTTCATTGCCAATCTAACCTACGCTAGGTAAGTTATATGGTCGGACGGGGTATCACTGCGCATATCTTTTTTTATGGGGTATCATTCCGCACCCCGTATAATTTTAAAATCACTCGTTTTAGCCTAAATCTGATTGCATCATCATTTCAAGCATCTTCTTCTCTCCCAATAACATCATGAAGCACCATTATCATATTAGTATTTTTAGAGCTGAGTCGCGATATATGTAGTGCTCTTAGAACGATCTGAAAAAAGTTTGCGCTGGTGATTTTTAAATCCCGCAAACTCTCCAATAACTCTACAACCAAGATTTAAAGATTCATATTCTTCTAACATGTTAGCAAAAATAATAACAATTAAATTATGTTTAATTTTCAATTTCTCAGTTTTAATGGTTTTCCTGCCACAACCGTGCGCAGTGATACCCCATATAATTTAGAGGTAGAGGGGTATCACTGCGCATCATTAATAACCATATTTGTATGTAATTAAATAAAAAAATTATGAGTTTGTAGCTCTTAATAAAGGCATAAATATTGAATAAGGTTTTATTTAATAATAAATTTCATTAATAATAAAAACTTACGATCGTAGGTGCTATGCAACTCGATGTGGGGGTATTAAGATAGGGAGGGGGGGTATTTAGGTGAGGAGGGGGTAAGATATTCAAGAATTAAATATTGATTAATAATAAAAGTACGATGGTATTATATTACTTGATATAAGTAGTTAACTAGTTGCGTAAAATTTAAGTGTTAAATATTTATTGCAGATTCATTAAACATGTTTTTAAAAAAACAAGGGACAAGTATATTGGAGAGAGGGCATGTAGAGAGGGAAAAACAAAAACAGACGTTTATATGAGAGGGAGGAGGATTAAGATGTGGGAGAGGAGAAATAGATGGGGGCAGAGGGAAATAGATGGGGAAGAGGGGGATTTATATGGGAAGAAAGGGAGATTCGATGAGGAGAGAGTGCGATTAAAATGGTAGGAGAGGGGATTTAGTTGGGAAGAGAAGAGGATTAAGATGGGAGGGATAAGATATTTAGATGAAGAAAGAAGAGGGTTTAGATAGGTGGGAGGAGGGACATCAAAATGGGGACAGGAGGTATTTAGGCGGGGAAGAGAAATACTGTATTTATGCAATGCGCAGTAATACCCCGATGCACTCACTGAAAGTCACGCACAAAAAATTGCCAATAAGTAATTTATTTATTTAACTACTATTTCGAAATTGGGTGAGATCCATTCTCATTCATTACTATTTCATCACGAGATAAAGAGTTTCTCTAGTACCTTGTGTTTTCAAGTAAATACAGAGTTTGCGGGTTTGTGCGCTGTGATACCCCGTCCGACCCTACCTTAAAGGAAAGAAAAAAATGATCGCCAGAATAAAAAACAGTTAACCACCTAGCTCAAAAATTTAGCATAGACTAATCTAAAATCATTTGGATTTCAACGATTATAAGTTAAATAATATAAAAACTCATGTTAAAAAAAGAAAGTTGGGCGTTAAAAAATATCCAAGTGAATTGGATAAAATATATATGACCACTATTTTTAATAACTTATAATAACATCTGTCCTCCTTTTCTATTTAATGCACAGAAGAAGTTCCGAGCTAACGAAAGAAAATATAGATTGGCTTGGGAAGATCTACAGACAAGCATTGGGTTACAAGGAGGAGCTTTCGTATCAAGATTTCAAACGAATCGTCCACTCGAAAAATGTGAGTTTATCTATATATCTTATTTATTATATCTAACAATCATTGAAATAGTGGCAACACTTTATTCAAAAGTATCTTCGAAAAAATAAAACTTAACCAAATTTAAATTAGTATATTTCAATAACCATTGAAGGTAAAGTTTTCTTTTAGGTATCATTTTGTTTGCTGTACAGTTATATTTTCCATAAAGTTTTATTCCTTTTTGTGAATGTTATAACGATTGGGTTGTGAAAATAGCTTTGCGCAAATGGTAAGAAAACGGACAATGAAGTATGTAAGTTGAAATATTAGAAATACTTTCATTAGCCAACAAGCCCATAAATAAAACAGATTTACTTCAATGTTTTAAAAATAGTCAAATAACTATTCCTGTTATTTAATATTGACAATCTGAAGAAATGTGAAAAAAGTACAACAAAGATGAATGCACAAGTTTAAATTTTAATAAGGGGCGTTCAGGTGGCAAAAAGACATTTCGATCTGAAGATAAAATCAATATTGTTCAGCAACCCCTTTCAAAATATAGAGATTTTAATTTTAGGAGAATTAGATTAAATTACTATACGTAACCTACAATGCCACCTCTTCAAAATGAATGACAGCCATCAACTACTCGAAACGGATTTTTCACGCCGTACAAAATTCGTCAACTGGTTCTTGCATAGACGTATTCGTTATGTGGAAGAAACTGAATTTTCCATGAACGGTAAATTAATTATTCAAACTATGAAAATTTAGCTGTTGATGAAAAAATGTTCAACAAAAAAATGATAGCCGAAAAAAGAAAAGTGCATTTTCAGTAGTTGTTGTAATATAGTAATTTAAATTTGGGTTCGTTTTTTTTTGAGACACCCTATATATTTAGGGTGATCCATAAATTAAGAAACCTATACAGAATTGAAATGAGTTTTAATAGAAATAATACATTTTGGAGATTTGTTTACATTAGGTATTAGAAATTGAATCTCTTGAAGGATAGACATACTTTTTTCAACGAGGAAGTGTTATTTTTCATGGACCTTCATGTGGATTACAAGAAACAAAAAAGATAAAACAAAAAAATATTGAATGCAGAGTTTTTTCTTCAGTAATCTTATTGTTTTCGGAACTCCAAATCCAAAAATTCAGTCTATTAAAAATCCCTGATAGATGAAAATGTAAAACTAAGGCGAAGAAAAGCCTCTATGTAATCCGAACCGTGAACTAAACATTAGTTTCTCGAGAAAATTGCGGCTATCTATTAAAAGGATTTCAGTTTTGAAACCTACTGTAAACCTACTGACTTTAAGATAAAACTTGTTTCAATACTCTAGGTTTATTAATTTATATCTTATTAACTAGTGAAATGGATCAGAAGTTTATGGATCACCTTGTATAAGTTTCAAATGGCCATTACACTTAACAAACTTCATGCCGGTATTAAAGCTGAGTATTTTCGGCGTTTCATGAAATTAAGTAATTTGGTTTTACCTCAATTTGCTCCTCTCTAGCACTTTTTTTATCCAATATCCCAGTCTTTCTTCGCCGAGAGAGTCTTCCATATTTTCGACAGGGACAAGAGTGGCACAGTGTCTCTGTCTGAATTTCTGGACGCCATGCACCAATTTGCTGGAAAATCTCCCGAAGGCAAATTCGAATTTCTCTTCAGAGTTTACGATCTGGATGGTGAGATGACGTAATAAACAATTATTCTATTCATTCAAAATATATTAATATTTAAAGTTCAATCTAGTTGTTCCTGGGTTTGATTTTCGAATTTAATTTCAAAACCTAATTTTCCGAACACGTCAGGTATAGAAATTTCAAATCTTCAAATCATAAGTTAACTCTTCAAACTTGTAAAAATTTCAACAGGTGATGGTCTAATCCAGAAAAATGAACTTCTAAAAGTACTGCAAGCATGCATGGAAGAGAACGGTATGACTTTCAGCAAAGAAACTGTAGAAGATCTAACACTGGCAATACTCGACGATGCAGACCCTGACCACCAAGGAGAAATCACTTACGAATCTCTCAAAACTCAGCTTGAGAAACACGATGGACTCATCGAAAATCTTTCTCTAAGGTAATCGTGGTAATTATTACTCTTTTATTGCTTACAAGAGTTAGACTTTATTGTCAACCTGATTGTAATTGATTCCCAAAGTGACAGTTAGTTCAGATATGAGATATCCTAGTTTTATATCAATTAAGTAGTAGGTACCTAATTATTATGTTCCTGATTGAAAAGATTCAAACTCAACGGGAAATCCAAATTATTATGAGGTTATTTAAAGTCTGCGTTGAAAGTTTTTTTCAGATTTCAAGCTTTCGATTAGAAAGATTTCTATTCATCATCAGGAGAAGGGTGGAAAACTTGGACCTGACAATTAATTTTATGACCAATGGTTGTATGTTGGATACCATCTTTCTATTTAAGCTATATATCCTAAAGTTTATTAATATTAATTATTCTATTAGATATTAAAATATGAGACAAAAAATTATAAATTTATTACTATCTATTGCTATTGCTAACTACATTAATTCTCTAGAATATTTCTACTTTCAATATATCTGTGACAAAATCAAGTGTGTTTTATTGTTTTCATTAGTCTCCTTGTTTCTATGTATATTCTCTATTCATATGTTCTTCTCTATTCTTATGCGTTACTGGTTGCTATTTGTGTTTCCTCTTGTTATATGTGTGTCCTTTTGATCCTAAGTGTGTCGTGTTGATCCTTAGTGTGTCGTGTTGATCCTTAGTGTCTCCTGTTGATACTTAGTGTGTCCTATTGATCCTAAGTGTGTAAGTGTGTACTAAAATTCATTGTCAGGTCCAGGTTTTCCACCCTTCTCCTGATGATGAATAGAAATCTTTCTATTCGAAAGCTTGAAATCTGAGAAAACCTTCAACGCAGAGTTTAAATAACCTCATAATAATATCATGTTCCTGTTTCTACACGTGATGGAAAAACAAGTTTTGAAAGAAATATTACTGTTCTTATTCAAAATATTCAATCCTAATTTCATACATATGTAAAGTACCAGATATATATGTTTATTTATATGAAATTGGATACGTGAAATTATATTAACATTCTGCGAGACCACTAACTAATTCGACAATAATTTAGTATCAATCCTTTATGGTATTTCTTCTACAACTCTTCTAGTATTGACCGATGGTTAATTCCTCCACAACCATCTGGAACTAAGTCTTCTATTTGGATGAAGATGCAGAAGCTTCGTCCTTACCAACTCACTCTTCCGTACATGAAAAACCACTACGTTTACCTTTCTTTTCTAACCTTGTACTTCAGCATCAATTTGAGCCTCTTCATTTCTAAAGCTCTGGATTTCCGCGGCAGCAACGGGTCACGATTGTTGCTAGAGCTTTCGGTAAATTCATATATGTCTGTTATTCGAATTATTGTTACTAAGCATAACTTATAGATGATAATAAGTGTATCCTTGAAATATCACAGGCCAATGTTTGAGCTTCAACTGCATGTTCACTTTGGTTCTGATGTTAAGACAATGTCTGACGTTCTTACGGGCGCATGGAGCTGGTTCTTTTCTTCCTCTGGACTATCATCTCTACCTCCACAAGATGGTTGGATGGGTCATCTTTATTTTCTCTTTAATTCATGCGCTTATGCACCTCTGTAATTTCGGTGAGGTGGAATTCCATGAAAAGTTAGATAACTGTACAATTTTATGACTTAGGTAACTGGAAAATAGTCTGTAAGTTCCGAAAAGAGAGCTAAGTCTATCTTTAAGAATGACTTTGATATCATTTAAATTATTCATCAATTTGATGTTGATAAGAAATTTCAACAATTTGTTTTAAAGTGTTTATTGAATATTTATTTTCAGCAGTAAATTATATCATTGTTTGCTTTTTCTATTCTTTTTAAAGGCGCAATATTGCAATATTCAACGGCTCCAGGAGAAATAAATGAGAATGGATGCAGTCTGGTAGCCATTTTGTTCACCGATTGCATTCAGGATTTAGGACTTGTCTATTAACAATAGAAAGATTGTCAATACGCTGAACTTGTATCTTTACTTAATCTTTCAATTTCTATAATTTGATAATCATTTAATCAGACATAATCTTTTTAATCTTGTACACTGTTCATTAGAAGGAAATGCTATTTAAATTTATGGTCATGTTATTCTCGCTAGGAGCTCGAATATAATTATAAACGAATAGCTTTGATGTAAGCCGCTAATATAACTTGTAACTTCGGAACATAACTTTATAACTTGTAACCCAGAGCTATAACTTGTAACTCAGAATATAACTTTATAATTTGTACTAAGTTATATGTATAACTTCATGAACTTTGTAAATCAGTTATACAACTTCGAATATTGAGTTATTTTTCTATAGATAGAATTGAAATTAATACTTAATTAATTCAAAAGGAATTAAGTAAGTACTTCAATTATTCTAATTGAAATACTTAATTAATAGTTAGGAACTTGTAACATTTCTGATCATGTATAGGTTAAACAGGACTCTGAAATAGTATGCTTAAATTTGGATGTTTATTAGCAAATCAGGTTTTACTAAAATGAACTATTAGTGAATCTGATCGATCTATATGTTAATCGTATAGAAAGCCATTACCACTAGCGTGTTAAATTTGAATAATGCATTGTGTGTTATTTTTATCTGCAGTGAGTAGAAAAACATCTTTGAAAAGTACTATCAGTACCTTAACAGAAGTTTATTCACTCACTGGAAGGTTGGACTCTCCAGTTCACCCTTTAAATACCATTGGCACCTAACTAAAGTGTTCATAGTTCGCGATGGTCTCTTAAAGACTGGTTGGTCGGACCAAGTCCGGTCGGACTTGTCCATCCACGGGTTTCGTGAGTTGGCAACTCAAACCCTTGTTTATTTAAAAACTTAAGTTTACTCAACCGCTAGTTTATTTAAAACTTGTGTTGTGTTATTTATAGACTTGTGCGTAAGTCTTAGAACTCTGTACTATTCGAACTTTGATATAAGTAAACCCAATTTAAAACTTCCTTGTGTTTAATTTACTTCCTAAAAACTTTTACCGTTTAGTCATTTGTCAGTTTAATAGTATTCACTCAATTACCTCCAAGTCTCTTCAAGTTAAGATAATACAAGTAATTGTAACGAACCCGGAGACTTATATTGCTCTATGGGATAAGTTTATTAACAAGCCTCATCTATCTAGAAAATAGGTGATAATTAATTATCAGTCCCATAGGAAAAGGGCAATTTAATATTGGCATCTTCAAACGGTCTTGAGGAAAAGAGGGAGGAAAAACGAGGTTAGAATCTATTAATGGAAAAAACTGACTTAATATAAATGGTTTAAAGATTTTTTAGAAGTAAAAGGAAAGTTGGAAGGACAGTGTATCCAGTGATAAAGAGGGTACAAAATCAGAACTATGAAACCCTAGTGATATACAGTGAAACACTAGGTCAGCATTCAGTTAAATGCGAGTGAACTAGCCAATCACACTCCTTCCGATAAAAAGGACATTGCCGATAGGAGAACACACCCTTCCAACACATATGGGAGACATACAACACACCTCCGAGAGTTGTGCAACTCCATAAAAAAGGAAGGAAGAGAGGGAAGGAAAAGCAACATTCACGTGACATGTGAAAAGATACTTTTCAAGTTAACAGCAGTTAACTATAAAAACTGTTCTAGAATACCATTAATATTCTAAAGACCGGTGAGAAAATGCGAGCTGAGTATAAAACGAGCGGCGCGCATAAAAAACACAATCATCCAAGCTGCAACACAAACTTCGAGCTGGGCACGGATACGCCAATTTGATACACTAACTAAGTGTATACAGAAGGAAGGTGGCTAGGCACTAGCGTCAAAGTACTAACAGCGACAAAGTACTAACAGCGACAAAAATACATCGCGACAGAAACTCACTTTTATCTGGCGGTAATCACCCAAGAGATTACGAAGGAAAGGCAGTAAGAAGAGGACAAGAAACAGCGCAAGTAGAAAAAAGGAGAGCTACGAGGCAATTCTTCATGAAATCTACAATCTAAACGGGAGAACAGAAGAAATCGAATGACTCCAGAAAAAAGGAGAGCTACGAGGCAACTCTACATGAGATCTATAATCTACACTACCATCTGGTAAACAGGCAGCAAAACAACGAGAGGCAACCTAGGTGATGCTATTCAACTATTTAACCTAAAGTTAATATATTGTAATGAATTTTGTGTCTGGAATATAATAATGTCTACTTATATTTTTGTATTGTGTATTTATATATTGTCTTTATTAATCTTTACTAATTATTAATCTTTACAGTGTATATTGAAAGGTTTGTTAGATAAGGTAGTATTTAATAAAGAATGGCTTCACCAAAATACGACACAAATAGTTACAACCTGCCGCGAATGTTCCTAGTAATATAAAGTGTAGTTATGACACTACATTCCTGGGGGAATGATAGATTTATATCATAGTCTCAAATAAGTGTAGTAAAAAGTAGTGTCAAAGACCAGTAGCCTCAAATAGCGCAAGTAGAAAAAAATAAAATGATATGACAATTTTAGTCAATGTGTATCATTTAAAAGTAATAAACTTTTAACCGATATAATTGAATCTGGGAATATATTAATTGCACAGAATATATTGGATGTGTCGGGATAGTGAAAACTATTTACATTTTGATAGGCTAAAAATACCATGTATTTCAGTACTTTTATAATTATCTGACTGAGAACGACATTTAAATCTAATTTATTTTGCATAATTATTCTATAAGTAAAATCATAGAAAAATAATGGAACGTATGTTTCAGAAAGTGAAAGTTGTATAAATGCGCGAAGATTGCAAATGCTCGTGGAAAGCACGTTGTATAACAAAATAACTGTTGTTGGCCTATAAAAGGCGAAGTATAATTATAATAAATAATTACATATAAAAGAATTCCAAAAATCGTATATAAGAATTTCGAAGAAGCTTAGAGAGAAAGTACAAATGATGAGAACGAACTTAAAAATATTAGTTTAAAGTATTAAGTAAAAAAACATTAGAACAATGTTTAAATGAGCTAATATAGTTGCAAATATATTAGTTGTAACCTGCATACTCATAAATAGAGATACAGATGGAATATGTAACTGTATATTCACAGATAAGGAGAATAAAAATATTCCAAGTTGATGATAAATTAAATGGTTCTTATAACCTGTGAATTTGTCATGTAAATAACCTAAGGTGAATTTGGTAAAGTAACGATATACCTATTTTATATTAACGAGGTAATTTTCCATAATTTTAGTACTGGAATGGAAGTAATTAACCCATTCTTGTATTTCATTAATTTTGCATATTTTAATGAAATGATATTTATTGTTTGTGGCTTAAAAAGCAATAACGTCGATAAAAATCTTTGGAAATTATAAATTACGCTGTTTTGTTTAGTAGGTAATATCAAGAGAAAATGATATCGAGAGAAGTCAATATCATAAAAACGGTTATATCATATAGAAATATACCGAAAGTACAGTCACGGATGTGAATATCTGACTATAGGGTCAAAACATCCTTTAAGTCAGTGAAAGTAAAATGAGTTGTCATATTATAAAATATAGACGAGGTTTCAGGTAAAACCGTAAATACCTAAGATACAACATTGAGTTGTGATATTATAAGATATAAAAAGGGTTTCAGGTAAAACCGCAAATACCTAAGATGTGCACGTATTGTACATATATGACGAAATCATACCTAATTTTCAGGGATGAAGTCAATAGATAATTATGATGTATTCCTATTCAAATAGTAATAATCGCAATGTTTGAAAAAGAACCTGTCAATCGTTTCAGTGATTAAAGATAATCGAGTCAGATTAAGATATAACGTAAATATTAAACTCAGAGGTATGACTCAGTATAAAAAGAGTGAAACATTTTGAAGGGTTGACAAGGAACGATTTAGATATATATATATATCTTGAATATTCTCAATGACTAGTTGATATTAATATTGTATATTAAATATTTTTGAAGAGATTTAAAGTTACCTAGAGGTTAATACTGCTTAACCATAGTTAATGTAATATCGGATAATATGTGGTAACTAGAGGGGAAAAGTAGGTTTGATACTAAATAATCAATATGTGATCTAGTTTCAAACTATATTCCTGTAATAATTAAAAGTAAGAAATAATTGATTTGATTAAAGGTTACTGTTTAACGTAATTAAATAATTATATTCTTTTACGTAAAATCTCCAGTAACTCAATAATGAACGAAACAACGATATAAGAAAGATTCAATGCAGTTTACGTATATTGAGTATATATTGAATATAAATAATTATCCGTTAAATAAGAAGTTGTTGTAATCATTCCAGTGACGAATAATAACTTATAATAATCGCCAATGGTGATTAGTTCATATGAACGAAATAATCGTATAAAAAACGATGTGAATTCAGACAATTGTATTTGTCAGACGATAATTCTGAGAAGTAAAATACTAACAATTATCTTAAGACTATTTTCCTATTTATAAAGTATGAAATATAGCAAACGTTATATATATATATATAAAAATATAACTTAACGTAAAAATATAACGCAACTTGATTTTATAATAGTTGACTAGTAAAAAGTCAAGACTAAACGTAATCTTGAAGGAAGCGATGTAAATTCTCAAGTGGGAAGTTATTGTCAACAGAGCTATTAAAATTAGTCTCGCATTGAGGTGGTACAGTCAGTAACACTACAGTTGACTATAGCAAGGATATAATATGAATAAAATAATGAGTATTATATGGAGATAATGTGATTATTCCAGTAGGTTACTGAGAACTAATAATTAATTATTCAATTAATTATTTGATAAATAAATGAGTTTGAAAGTAAGCTCTTCATGATTTCTTTTAAGGATAACTGTAATGTTTGATAAATAAATGAGTTACAGGTTCTTCGTCGAAATAAAATCATGGAATTAATGGCATGAAATAAGTGTATATCATAATTTAATAATATGATAAATTTGAGGAACTGAAGTAATATAAGTTATTACTTGTGTGGGAATAAGAACCTGTTAGAACAATGTATGAATAAGGTTAATAGTTATTTATTTATTAAATGACATGAAGTAATTCAATCTACTGTTCTCTATGAACTATATTGTAATACAATCCAAGATGTAGCAGGAACTAATATTTGAAACACCATAACAAATGGAGAGTTTAACGAATGATTTGAATGATAACAAGGTATGAAGCAAATATTGTAATTAATATTATTTCACATTTAATTTGAATTCTTTTATTTATAATAGAAGTGTAATATTTTATGTTGAATTTTTGATTTTCAAGATGATAAATAAAAATGTTTGTACTTGTTAATTAAAATAAAGATACTGAATTCTTGATATATAAATTTAGAAATAAATTCTAAATAAATAGTCGAATATTATTGAATGTATAATGAATAATGAAAACATGTAATATAATATACATGTACTTAAATTCTAATGTTTATGTACAATGATATATAAAATAATTGCTGAAAAAGATAGTTCGTTAAAACTTTTATATATGATAATATATAAATATATAACCATTCTGTTATGAAGGAAATGTTGAACCAATTTTAAGGGGAACATTCTATTTATTCCTCTCAGAATGAAGAATAAAATAGACCCTAAAGAATTTCCAAACATAAGTTAGGCGAACATTCTATTTATTTTTCGCAGAATGAAGAATAAAATAGACCCTAAAGAATTTCAGAATAATCTCAGGGGAACATTCTATTTATTCCTCTCAGAACGAAGAATAAAATTAGACCCCAAAAAGATTACAATAAGGGATTGAAGTGTAATTAAGTGTGATTATACATGGAATTGTGAGATAAATATATTAGAAAGTTATAAATCAAGATGTATAATTAATTATATGTTGATATTTGAAAAAAAAGGAATATTCCTAATACATAAAGAATATTCATTCTAAACTGTAAGTGTAAATATTACTAAGAGAAAACAGTAATTGCAGGTTCAAAGGTCAACCAGAGTACAGTGAATACCCTGAAAAGAAAATCTTCTTGTAAAGAAAAATTTCAAGGGGGAACCGTAATATTTCCAGATTTATAAAAGAATGAATGTAGTTGATTTAACATGAGTATAAAAAGGATTAAAATGAAATCGTAAATAATAAAAGTGATCGAATAAAACGGATTTATTTCATAAAAATAAATGAAACAAATATAACGAGAACTGTAAAATAGGTTCATGTTACGTAAACGAATTTATTAATTAAATTCAGAATAGCAGTTTAAATGTAATTAAAAAGTTTGAGTTTAAAAGGGACAGTTAAATAATTTAATAAATAATGTATGGTTTCAATATAAAGAAAACTGTTGAAAAGTTTAATGATACTGAAATAAGAGTAAAAGGCTCTTTAATGATAACAAGAATCTTGATGATATTTAAATTATAACTTGAAAAAAGTAAATTAATATATTAAACTGGAGTTAAAACAAATGAGAAAATTAATGAGATTAAATTCTGTTCAAGAATTCATGATTATAAGAGGAACATAACGAAATATAATGAATAGCTAAAAAACGACATAGTTTATGTTCAATCAATTTCTTTCAATGGTTAGATCAATAACATTAACTCTTAAGGGTAACTACAATATACACTGATGTTTAAAGAAATGTAAATTATATAATATATAATGCATTGATGTTTAGTGAAACATAAAATATATATATATAAATAACTGTGTGTTTGTAAGTTAAGAGTAATTAAGAAAATTTTGTTGACTAACACTTATAATTATTGATGAAATGTAATGTAATGGTAGATAAATAATCTATGTAAGATGTAAGTTTCTTGTATAAGCTAGTAAAGTTCACCGATAATTGCAGAAACGAGAGGGACACGTAAAAGAGGCTCTAATAGCAATAAAACCCCATCCATCTGACGATCTGACGTTATGGGCAAGACATCGGTTGAAGGTGAATTACTTAATTTTACTATGAATTTATCACTATAAGTGAAAATCTTGTAAAGTAACGTAACAATAAAAAGAAACATAACAGTTTTGATTGAGTCCAAGATTTTCATGAACCTAGTTTTAAGTGAAAAATATGTTATACTGTATATATAACTAACCCCTTCTTTACAGTTTTATAATAATAGGAATATGTATTGTAAACTGAATGAGGTATGTTTTGAAATAAATGTTATGTGAGATATATATTATCAAACTATAATATTACTTGAAGGATTATAACAATACTATAATATTAAAGAATTTTGGAGAATCATTGTAAAAAATTTTGGAACTACTTAAAACAATCATGTTTTAGCAATGGTAAAATTAGTAATACTATCCTTCAACTGTAAGTCTAAAAGTAATAGTTAGGTAAAAATATAATCCTAATTAATGCTGAAATTTATTTTTATTTCAAAACTTGAAAAACATCTCTCGAGAAACTGGAGCAGAGCAATAACAAACCAGATGTTGGAACAATCCAACACCAGTAACTTGTTGATCCGAAAAGGATGATAAGCCTAGCTACGCCTAGTGACGAGAAGGCTGATCAGTGGAGCATACTTGGTGACAACTTCACAGTCATACTTGGTGACGACTTCACAGTCATACTTGATGATGACTTCACAGTCATACTTGGTGACGACTTCGCAGTCATACTTGGTGACGACTTCGCAGTCATACTTGGTGACGTCACAAACCAATGCACGGTAACCTGAGGGAACCATTCATTCTGAAGGAGGTGAATGAAAATGGGGGCTTCAACTCTCATGTACCTACTTGAGAAGTCTTCTCTGATGGTACCGACACATTTAGATCATTTCACCTTGATCTTATTATTCTAATTTTGGATTATTACTTTAGTCCAATTACATTAGATTTCTATACTTTGAATTTACTTTAAAAGAAAGTTTAAATATTAAATATTAATTGCTTATTGAAACATTCAGGTTATGAGCATTTAATCATTGATGTTTATTTGAAAATTAATTCTTTAAAGGATTACTTAAGATTTCATTTGATAGTTTACAGATTTCAAAGTTGAACATTTGATTTAAAGTAACTTTTAATTTCATTGGATATTTTAAAAGAAATCTGAATATGTTTATTCAATACGAATAAAAATAGGTTATGTAAGGCTAACAATAGTATAGATGCTTACAGACCAATAATATAGCTCGTATAATATTACATAACACATATACCCATAGTTTAAGAAGAGAAAAGTTTAAGATAAGTAATAACGAATTTAGTTATTCTCATATATTTTGAAATGAATATTTTGGATTTAAAATTAACTATAATGAAGTTTCTATTTTGATGTAAGATTATATTCATTTGAGATATAAAAGTTAATTAAGTTCTATTGACTATAGCTTATATTCATTTGAGACGTAAAAGTTAACTAAGTTCTATTGACTATAGATTATATTCATTGGAAATATGAAAAGTAATTAATCTCTATTAATTTTAAAATTAATTTCATTTGAAAATTACTTAACTTTATTTCCGACGTTTCAAATTACGATGCTTAAAGTAGAAGATATAATAATAGTAGATATATTATAATCGTATGCTTAGATTTTATTGATAATCTTATTTGTAAGCATTATAATTTTGGTTCTTGAATGAAAGTAAGATGTTTATAGTTGAACTATCAAACGAACTTTAGATTTTGAAGAACAACTTTGGGAGTTGATTTCATTCAAGAAAATAATTTAGAATAATTAAGAATAAATTTCCAATGGATTAGAATTGAATCACATAAATTAAGTGTAACAATAAAATTATGTTTTCAATGACTAGACATTCACCTGGATACTATTTCCATTTCAGTGTTTAAGAAATGAGAACATAAATATTTAATTTTTAGAAAGGTAATGGTTACTTTTATTTTAAAAATTTAAAAAAATAAATTTAGCAGTTATAGATTGAAGTTTTATGATTGTTCAACTTGAATTTTGAGATTCATAATTTGATATTTCATGTTTTGAATTTTAGAACTGAATGAAATGGGATTTAAGGTTCAATTTTGAATAATTATAAACAAGGTTAGATATTTGAATATCTTTATTAGTTAAATAAATTCCATAAAATGAAAATATATTTTTGATGTATGTTTCTGAATATGAGTAGAATAACTTATAAATTTTTACTCTATTTTGATTCAATTCGTGACCAGAGGTAGAATTCATGATTACTTATATGATATGAATTGTCTTGTCATCATACTTTTGTACACCCAATTTTTATGATGAAAAGACTGATCTATTTAGCAGATCAAATTTTAATCCGAAATTCATAATACATGAATCGAGTGATTAAATTTCTTTTGTTTTAATAGATATAATTTGTGTTTCGGACTTAGAAATTTTAAGAAATTTCTTAGGATGTTTTCCGAGTGTTGTTCGAAATTTGTTAGGATATTTTTCGATTGGATTTCGATAATAAGGGTTTAGAAATTGAAATTCAACCGACAAGTCGGTTGAAACATGAAGGTGGGAGTGATATTAACAATGGAAAGATTGTTAATACGCTGAACTAGTATCTTTACTTAATCTTTCAATTTTTAAAATTTGATAATCATTTAATCAGACATAATCTTTTTAATCTTGTACACTGTTCATTAGAAGGAAATGCTATATAAATTTATGGTCATGTTATTCTCGCTAGGAGCTCGAATATAATTATAAACGAATAGCTTTGATGTAAGCCGCTAATATAACTTGTAACTTCAGAACATAACTTTATAACTTGTAACCCAGAGCTATAACTTGTAACTCAGAAAATAACTTTATAATTTGTACTAAGTTATATAACTTCATGAACTTTGTAAATCAGTTATACAACTTAGAATATTGAGTTCTTTTTCTATAGATAGAATTGAAATTAATACTTAATTAATTTAAAAGGGATTAAGTAAGTATTTCAATTATTCTAATTGAAATACTTAATTAATAGTTAGGAACTTGTAACATTTCTGATCATGTATAGGTTAAACAGGACTCTGAAATAGTATGCTTAAATT
Source organism: Caprella mutica (assembly GCA_947561585.1). Lineage (NCBI taxonomy): Eukaryota > Metazoa > Arthropoda > Malacostraca > Amphipoda > Caprellidae > Caprella > Caprella mutica. The sequence continues at coordinate 1,523 of CANNZV010005006.1, read as the reverse complement.
TGGATGTTTATTAGCAAATCAGCTTTTACTAAAATGAACTATTAGTGAATCTGATCAATCTATATGTTAATCGTATAGAAAGCCATTACCACTAGCGTGTTAAATTTGAATAATGCATTGTGTGTTATTTCTATCTGCAGTGAGTAGAAAAACATCTTTGAAAAGTACTATCAGTACCTTAACAGAAGTTCATTCACTCACTGGAAGGTTGGACTCTCCAGTTCACCCTTTAAATACCATTGGCACCTAACTAAAGTGTTCATAGTTCGCGATGGTCTCTTGAAGACTGGTTGGTCGGACCAAGTCCGGTCGGACTTGTCCATCCACGGGTTTCGTGAGTTGGCAACTCAAACCCTTGTTTATTTAAAAACTTAAGTTTACTCAACCGCTAGTTTATTTAAAACTTGTGTTGTGTTATTTAAAGACTTGTGCGTAAGTCTTAGAACTCTGTATTATTCGAACTTTAATATAAGTACACCCATTTAAAACTTCCTTGTGTTTAATTTACTTCCTAAAAACTTTTACCGTTTAGTCATTTGTCAGTTTAATAGAATTCACTCAATTAACTCCAAGTCTCTTCAAGTCGATGGATGTCGATGGATGGGCAAATCCAACTGGAATTCTTCTTCTGCTAATTCTCACACTGATGGTAATCTGCTCTCAACCTTTCGTCAGAAAGTCTGGATACTTTGAGGTACAATAAAGAAAATTTGAATATAGATCTAGTTAATTATATGTACAACTTACCTACAAAATCTCAACGCGTAGGTGTTAGACTGGAAATTTTATCATTACCTAATTCAAATCTTTTTGTCTGCAGATTTTCTACTGGACTCATCTTCTGTATATTGTTTTCTTCATTGTCACAATTTTTCATGCTCCAAATTTTTGGAAATGGTTCATAGTTCCGGGAATATTTTTCTTTATAGAGAAAACGTACAAATTTATACAGACAAGAACGGAAAGAGGGAAAACTTATATCAGGTTGGTACTGAAAAATGATCTGCACTACGTAGAATTACTATATCTGCAAATGATTTTTCTTGAAATTGATAGATCTTACAGAATGCGGTAGGACGAAATCATGTCCTTTAAAAAAATGCTTTCCAAAAAATCATACAAGGTAAGGTTAGCTGTCCACTGCCCAGCTCTGTGGAGGTTGGGTTATTTACCAACTCGGGCGAGCTTCGATAGTGACAGAATTTATACTTGATGAGTTTATTCACGATGGGTGTTTGTCCCGAAATTCTAGCTGCAATTTGGGCAATTGACTTCATTTGTACGCACTCGCGAATATAAATAATAGGAATTATTAATCTGCGTGGTTTATATTAGGAATTGTTAGTCTACCTAGTCGCTATCTCAGTATAATAGGAGTTGTATCATTAAAATATTCAAATATCGCAGTTTTTATATGAAGCTGAGATGTAGTTATTTGTAACCGTTAGTTTCCTGTACTGTACACTTCGTGATTGTTTAATGACCTGAGAGGGGGTATATCATGATCTTTCCTGTTTCAGTGG